>OZ014486.1:961554-1149077 GCA_963965965.1 Trididemnum nubilum | reverse complement strand
TGAACATGTTTTGGACTTGACCTAGAGTAAGGGGGGAAGGGGAGGCTTGAAGAAGCTGGAACATTTGATTGTTCACCTACCTTTCAAATCTTTGCTATTTAGTTCTTTGAAATGGTTTCAAAAAAGTCAAAAATTTGATCCAAATGGCGCTAAAATGGATTTTTTCTAAAAAAAAAAAAAAAAAAAAAAAAAACTCACAAAAATCGCCCAACGGCTGAAGGCTTTGCTGGCTTACTCAGTAGTTGCACCAGTTTACTCAGCGCGTTGCCCAAATGAGATATTTTTCAAGCAAATAAATTTACCGTTGATTTTAAGTCCCCTCCTTTACAAAATTCTTGTTTCGCGCCTGAACGTAAATTTTATTTTAGTGATACCATCGCATGTCAAGTGTGGATAAATCCAGTTTGTTTCTATTTTGTGACCTAATCTCTTTTTTAAGAGTTGAGCATTTGTCGACTCACATAGTCACCTATTTTCTCCTAATTTTCGAGTGCATGGCATCATCAATTTAAATCCGATCTGCAGCAATGCAGCATTGACCTTTATTTAGACAAAAAGATTCTGGAAAATTTTGAAACACAGTAAGTTTCGCATGTTTGCAGTTAAATGCGTACAGTAACTAAGTCAGAAATTGAATCAATTACTTTTTGCAGATCACCGAGGGTCAGCCCTTTAAAATTACAGCACTTATTTTCAATTTTTTTTTCAAAAGCATTTTAATTCCAATTTAAATTGCCAATATTTCAGTATTTGGCTATTACGCAAATAACTATCCCAAACAAAATTGCTGCAAAAGAGTGAAGATGAACGATACTGATTCGTAGGATGCCGAACTGCCGGACACGTCTAAAAGCACCGCTGTCCCTTTCTGGCGACAGCGACAGAAGCCTAAAAGTGCATCAATCGACAGCAAAGCAGAAGCTCTGCGGTCATTGTAGAAAAAAAAAAGAAGATAAATTTAGACCATAGACTCTTCATTAAACAAATTGAGACGTGCAGTATTATAGAGAGACTATTTCGCCGGGAAATCTTGCGTTAGCAAGAGTAACACGAAAGTGAGAAATATTCGCCAATGCATTTGTCACATTTTGTTTTTCGAAGGTCATAATTAGAGTTTTGGGGTGGGGTTACTGTAACAGGTTATTCATCTGTACATTTTTTTGTTTGCTTTAAAGGTTGAGTTAGGGTTTGGGTTCGAGTTACAGTTGGGGTTGGTTTTAGAGCAAGAATTTAGGTTTGGGTTAGGTTTGAGTCAGAATATTAATAAAAAAGTCGATAAAATTTTTGGTGAAACAGTCTCTTCCTATTGTAATTTAAGCAATTAAAGCCTACAGTAAGCATTGTAAAGTTAACGTGAGAATACAAAAAATCAAATAGACAACAGGAAGATAACTTCGGAAAGTCTCAAGGCGAAGATTTCTTCAAATCAAAATTATTGCGCCAGCGCAGTTATACGACCGCAAGGAGGAAAGAATCAACTAATACATAGGTCTACTGCAACATAACTACAACATAAACTAGTAATAAGTGTTTGTTTTTTTCAGAATAATACATTTTTCTTTTTCACCAAAACAGAATATAAAAGGTCAACTTACAGTGCAGTACATCGACGAATCATGCGTTTGATAAAAAAACCTCTGATGGTTATAGCATGCATGCTGAATTCAGGTACCGGTATTTTGTATTTTCAAAAGATAAGATGCTGCTTGAAACTGTAGTATTTTTTTTAATGACAAGTACCCGAACCAGGGTATTTTTGAATTGAAATTCATTTTGTTATTAATTTTTGAATTCAATTTTATTAACTTTAAAAAGATTTAATTTAAATTCATTGACTTAAACAAAACTAAATTCAAATTCATTGACTTTGAAAAAAATAAATTCAAGTTCAAATCAAATCAAATTAAATTGATATTCAAATTGGTTATTGACTTCACGACAATTAATTTCAAATGCATTTTTGCTTTGATTGGATTGATGTAAAATCGCAAATTCAAATATGTAGTTATGATTTTTACTGTAAACTCATAAAATTCTATAGTTTAAACTTGCCCCATATTTGACAAACCAGACTATTGAAATACTAACGTAGATAGGAATACCGTTAAAAAAAATTAAAGGCGGTAGGCCTATACATATCATCCAGCCAATTTCGGTGGTTTACAATAGCTAAAATTGAACTATAATTTTTGATATTTTTTGTTCTGATTTTGGGGCTGCGTTTGCAAAGATATTCAACAAATACAAAAAGATATACCCCGAAAAAGAGTTTGGAAACTCTGAGTTTTGTTCTTCCCGCCAAAACCACAGTTCTCTAAACTAATAGATCTACTGTAATATTAATAAACTATTAGGCCTAACTATCTCTAAACTATTAGGCCTAATAGTTTAATAAGATCACAGTAGGCCTAATAGTTTAGAGAACTGTGGTTTTGGCGGAAAGAACAAAACTCAGAGTTTCCAAAGTTTTTTTCGGGGGATATCTTTTTGTATTTGTTGAATATCTTTGCAACCACAGTCCCAAAATTAAAACAAAAAATATCAAAAATTATAGTTCAATTTTAGCTATTGTAAATCACCGGAATCGGCTGGATGATTCAACCCCTTTAATTTTGGGACTGTGGTTGCAAAGATATTCAACAAATACAAAAAGATATCCCCCGACAAAAGTTTTTGGAAACTCTTAGTTTTGTTCTTCCCGCCAAAACCAGAGTTCTCTAAATATTATAGGTCTATTGCGGTTTTGCGGGAAGAACAAAACTCAGAGTTTCCAAATACTTTTTGTCGGGGGATATCTTTTTGTATTTGTTGAATATCTTTGCACCCGCAGCCTCAACATTAAAACCAAAAATATCAAAAATTATACTTCAATTTTAGCTATTGTAAACCACCGGAATTGGCTGGATGATTTACCCCCATTAAGATTTTCAAGTAGTTCTTGCAAGTTCTTTAAAATAATTTTACTCTGGTAATCTGTAAAATTCAGTTTGCCTAACTCACCGCATAAGACAGTACCACATGTACAAACTCATAGTTTTAATCACAAAAATAAGAAAATAAACGAAAAAAAGACGCAATAAAAGCACACAAACAAGTTTTGAACAATTAGATGTGTTCTGATCTGATTTTGAGTCTTTTTGACCTGTTTATCAATCGCTACTTTCACAGTGTAAGTTTTGATTTGAGAAAATTAAATTCATCGAATGTCTAATTAAAACATTCAAATTCAAATTTGTTGACTTAGCAAAAACTAAATTCAAATTCAAATTCATTGATTTGAGAAAGTCGAATTGAAATTCAACAATAACTTGTGAGCGGATTCAAATTCAAAATTCTAATTCAATCCAACCCTAACTCAAACTGCTGTTATGTAATTTTTAGCTGAAAGTCAAGTAATAATGGCAAAACCGGATGAGTGGCTAGGTCTTGTTTAATATGATGCAAACGGTGCAGCTATCGACATAATTGCTTCGCCAGTCACGAACAGTTTTTTGCTTCTGCCTTCTCAGGTTACAAATTCGGTCTGCTTTTTAATTAAAGGCGAAAAATCTTTTTACTATATTTTTCTTGCAGTTGTTTTTGGAAGCTCAATTGAAACTTTGAATATCTGTAATCAAAAAAAACATGAAGTGAAGGAGGAACTATCTTGCCTAGTAGGACAAGTTATATCTATTATATCAGCTTCCTACGGCAGAGAAAGTCAAAGCTCGTAAGCGATTAACTAAAAAAATTTTCGATTGGTAAAAATTGCTGTAAGTGATAAAAAGGTATAAATTCTTTTGAAAATGCCACAAATTTTGAGGTACTTTTTGCTCTTCCAAGTGTGGTAACAACAAGAGAATACGTCAGGGGTGTAAGTCGGACCGGGCTTATCGAGTTGAGTTCGAGCTTAAGATTGACAAAATCTTGGGCTTCATTTGGGCTGGATACGTGTTTAATGTTTTAGGTGCTATAACAACATTATCAAAAATCATTTTGCTGCACTGAAGGAAGACTATTCATTGAAACACAACTATTGTTATTGCATAACAATTTATCAATAAAAATCAATAGGTAGTTTTATTTAGTCGCAGCAGACTCAAGTTATTTAAAGGAAAGGAGCAACTAAGCACAGAGGCGTCGCTAAGAATGGTGGCACCCGGGGCGGGATTTCGTGGTGGCACCCTTTATCGGCCAAATGATAGGTGAAGAAACAAACGGTCTTCACTGCAAAACAAGTTGGTTTTCTGTTCGAAAGTATGTGTGATGGCGGTTTTTGCCTACCAATCAGTGAGTTTTCCGTCAAGAAAAAAAACCAAAAACACATGGTGTCACCCCAAAATGGTGACACCCGGGGCGGGCCTCCCCCCCGCCCCCTTAGCGACGCCACTGATCAAGCATATAAATTTTTTCCCGAACATAACATTCCAGATTTTTCGGACCTAGTTGGGCTTAAAATCATTTTTTGAATTCGGATTTATATTTTCGGGTTCGGGCCCAAAGTTGTCAGCTCGTTTGATACTCTGGAGTACGAGCCTTTGACCAGTGGAGTAGGCAAAAATGTCAAAAAGATCCAAAAAAAGTCAAAAAATTTTTGGTGAAAATAACTCAATTTTAAGACTATTTTAAGTTAAACTTAGGTATATACCAACATGTCTTTAGCAGTGCAAAACATATGCAAACTAAGCATAAAGGGCACAAGCTATTTGACCATCTTTTATTGAGTACAGTCCATTATTCAAGCCAGGAAAGAAAGTAAAATTTTCGCTATATCGATGACAGATTAGTGATACTTTCCACTTGCCAACGCTAGACAGTTAGTATTGGCAGGAAAACATCTCGAAAATAATACATCTCTAGACAGTTTGGGCATTGGCAGGAAAACATCTCGAATATAATACATCGTGCCCCCAGCAGCTGTAACTTTTAGATGCTATACTGCATGAAAAGCCATTTTTAAATAAGTCATGACTCAGATGAGTTACGTAATACACAAGGCTTTGTGAAATGTTTTGTGTTACCAGATCATATTTTGTCAGCCTCTGTTTGTATTAGGGCCCAAACTTAAATGGTGTGGTACAGTTTTCTTCCTATTCAAAACCATATAGTCTTTGAGTTGAAAAAAATTTTAAAGCAGCAAAATAATGGCATTGGCTAAAAAAATCTAAAATCTGCATCATCCCTATACCCTTAAACTGATTAAAATGATGCTCAAATGCAAGTTAGCAAAAGCTAATTCCATGTTCATGCTCCATTTTAATCTATAAACGCTGATTATAACGTTTTTTTACCCTTTTTTTTTATTATGCTTTGACCTACAAGAATGCATGGCTCAATGCCCACTTTCTACGCTACTGTCTTTGGCTGCATAAGTATTGCCTTCGTGTTTTTACCAACATCCTGTGTTGGGGTGATCACATACGATACCTATACTGCACCAACGATATAGCAGCGTGGTAACGATTTATGACTAAAGGAGAGTTTTCACCCAAGCCCTGTTATGTGTAATTGATTCTTAATTTGCAGTATAATTTTCGAATGTCGATGTCCCAAGAAGTCTCTTATTTTTGTCACTTCGTTTGTTTTGCGCTTCTAGAATCTCGCTAAATGGACCTTCATGTTACAGTCTGCAGTCATAAGCTATTTTTCAATAAATTTTCTTTTGAATTTAGCTAAGCAATTGAAATTTAAAACAGCTTGCAATTGAAGAATAACGACGATTCATTTAGACATGCATTTAAACCAAAGGCTACGCGCCGACTATAGTCTAAGCGAACAATTTTGGCTCAATTTGAAAGTATTTTGTCAGGCTAGGCCACCACAATTGGTAGACTGCTTGGCCCCACTGGAACTATGCCTTAAGCGTCTTTCTTAAGGACACAAGACGCATTGCCATTTGCAGGACATTTTTTTAAACAACTTTTCACTGGGGAGGGGGGAGGCAATTTCGAAGAGGTAATGTAGAATTGTTGCATTTTGGCAAGAATTGTGCCACAAATTCAGGTGGAGACCAAAAAATAGAAAAAAGGTCTTTACTGCATTTCGATGGTAATTTTTCCAGAATTTTAGGTGAAGATCACTAAAAAGAGCGTCTTTAACGTATTTTGGTGCAATTTTTTCAGGAAATTTAAGTCTAAGCGTTACGCAATCACTATTTGGATGTAAAAACGTGTTACGGTGGAGTCAAAAAGTTCACTGGGAGGACAATTTCCCCCACTTACAACGTTAGAAAAAGGCCTGGCCATTTGCCAGATCGGGAATCGAACTAGGAGCCGGCAGCTTTGACATAGTACAGCAAAATGATACAAATTTTATCTTCTTTCATTAATAATATTTTGACCCTTCAGGTGTTATTACGGAATATTTCCTTGCTCTAGCTCCGTGGTTAAACAAAAACTAGCAGAGTGGTGTGACAATAAACAGAGGTGCACAATTCATGTGAGTGATCAACTTTTGGGCAATCAATGTCCGTTTTTTCTGTGGGGAAAGGCTCTGCGCGTCGCATACAAATGCATCGATCCGTCAGGTTAGTAGACTTAGACTACGAACAATAGCAATACGTCAAAGACAAAAAAAGATGAATCGAAATAAAGATATTAAGAGGTACTGTACCAGAGAAATGGGCAGGTAACATAAACAAAAACAAAGAACTAGTATTGCACTTGACAGGAGAAATGAAAATTATTAATTTAAAATTCTACAGTCTGTTTAGCTCGTTGTCGTGTTTACCTGGAGAAGCTTACTGGGGTTGTCTGCTAAAAACAAAATTAGTATAGAAATCAAAACCAAAAATTAAAAAAAATAATACAAAGGCTACAGTATATGAGTGATGGACACTTCATAAATCACTCTTCTTTTCTTCTAAGGAGAAAGGCTTTGCAGGAGACAAACAAATGCGTAAAATGCATCAAATGCAAAATTCATGCAAATGCTTGGTATCAAGCGAATTTCGAATCCAGGGCAGTTAGGCTATACTTGTGGTAAAATTTACGTTTGCTTTGCTTAGTTGAAAATTGCAAGAGCAGAAGTTATGAGAAGAGAAAACTTTAGCCTATACCGGTTAATTTGGGTATTCAAAATTACCACTTAGCCTTATACCAAAATCATTCAATTTCTTGCTCTGTGTCGACTCTTAATCACAAAGACGTGGTGTCTCTGTGAACTATTAAATTAGTTCTGCTTATTTTAATTTCTTGTCTTGAACTGACCTTCGGTTACATACCTGGATGAGGATCTAGCGTAATAAATCCATTTTTGCAACTGCTTAAAGTCAAATTTATTTTTCAAAATCAATGCTCTTTTTACAAACTTATTGATTTTTGTTTCATCATCTTTTATTGTTTGCTGCAGACAATACTCGGCTGCCTCCGCCCAATCCAGGAAAGTCTGATTTCAATGTTAATGAGCAGGAGGATGGTTCATCCAAAATCCCAATCATCATTGCATCTAGTTTACTATGTTTGGTGGTCTCGGTGGCCACAGTACTTCTCCTCTGTTTCTACGCACGTAAGAACAAACCTGAAAGATGTTCTTCCATCTCAATGGAAAATATTGGAGACTTCAACAATACCGATAGGGCAAAATCCACCTCGCAAAATATCTACAATTGAATAAAAGATGACTGATTGCATCAACACTTAAAAACAATTTACTGCATGATGGGTATCTGCATATGCGGCTCCACATTAAATTGTAAATAGTGGCAAACTGTTTACTGAATCGGTGTGTTTGTGTAAGTTTGGACCTATTAATTGTGGTTGACAAAAGTTTAAAAATGCATTGAATATTGAACGGAGAGTGCGTTTTGGAGCAAAACAATCTGATAAATTAAAATTACAAGAACGCTGGATACATTTTCGACACAGGTATTTGCAAGAAGTATTCCAACAAAAGGAATAACATATACGCAAAATTTAATCCAAATAGTATTTTCATTGAAATAACAATGCATATTATGCATTACCGTAAATTCAAGCTTCCACAAATGCTTGTAACTGATCAATTACCAACATAAGCTATAATTGACACATAGTGAAGTCTTCTTTTGGTCAGACTTCCTGCAATTACAATTGAGAAAAATTATAAACTCACTTCCTCCTAAATACAAATCTTAACCTTTGTACTGCATGGTTTCAGCAAACTGATTAACAAATAGTTTATTGGAAAATATCATTATTGTGAGTTGTTTATCCCTGTCTTTTACCTCACTGGTCCACTTAACTCATTGGTCTCCTCGCCCAATTTATTTATTTAATTTTTCATCCCTGTCTATTAACCCATTTGGTCCCCTATCCAAGTGCCCTGGTTAATTTTGTTCCATTTTCTCTGGATTACCATGGTTACCATTGCAATTATTATTCACAATTACATGTATATTTTGATTAAATTTTATGCGTTAGTTTAGTGAGATTTTGATTTTCGGGTTATAGGCCAGCCACGGCATACTAAAGAATACGGCACGATATCTCACATTCAGCGCGCCGCTGCTAACAGGCCACTTTTTTCGCTGTAGATAAACAAGCGACCTATTTGCCACACGCGACCGCTTCAGTGTCGAGATGAAGCAATTATTGAAGCGAGACAAACACTACAACGTGCAAGTCAGCATTGCAAGGTAACTGAAAAATTAAAGAAAGATAAAAGCAAATTTAGCTTTGTGGTATAGTTTCGAACCCAGATTTCTTATTTCCACGTAATTCTTGGCTGTAGCTTGCTGTGCAAAACCGCTAATCCTTGTTTGCAGAAATCAATTATTGTGTTTGATTGACGCTTTGATTTTTACAGTTGTAGCGCTTCATTTTTGCAACGCGCAATCTGGAAAGCAGTTACAGTGTTACATTTAAGTTGCTGTATGTACACTAGATCAGAAGTTGAATGTATTTGGTATTTTACTATTATGTTAATTTGCAGATGTACTTTACTTTTATGTTGTATAAAGCCTTAGAAATATACTAATTTGAATTTAATGTTTCGGGTTACAACAATTTATACAACATAAAATCTCTCCATATGGAAAAGGTATTGAAGCCCGAAAGGTTTGACATTAACCCTACGGCTCCAAATGCAGCGAAACTCTGGCGACATTGGCTCGCTACTTTTGAAAATTTTCTAGCAGCGATTGAGAGCGAGAATCTAAACAAACTTACGGTACTTACAAACTATGTTTCGGCTGACGTTTATGAGCTTTTTGGAGAAGCTGCTAACTACGATGCTGCTCTAGAAATATTAAAAGCTGCTTATGCGAGAACGCCTAATGAGATATTTGCAAGACACGCATTATCAACCAGGAAACAACAACCAGACGAAAGCTTAGACGAATATCTGCAGATACTAAAATCATTAAGTAAAGAATGCAATTACCGACAAGTTACAGCAGTTCAGTATCGAGAAGAAGCCATCCGAGACACATTTATAAGAGGGCTGCAAAACGGTAACATTCGACAACGTCTGTTGGAAAACGAGAGATTGGATTTGCAAGCAGCCGTTACTCAGGCTAGAGCGCTAGACACTGCGCAAAAGAACGCTGATTTATATAAAACGCACGTGACCGCCGTAGCGGATTTGACTCCTCCTCCGTCAGTGCCACCTCTCGAGAGCAATCATAATGGGGGTGACTCCGCATCTTGTGCTGCGTTAAAACGAACGAATTGTTATTTTTGCGGATTTACCTCGCATCCGCGATCCAAATGCCCAGCACTAGAAGCAGTATGTCGCAAATGTAAAAAGAAAGGACATTATCAACGCGTTTGCCAGTCTAAAGCAGTTGCTGCTAATGAACTTACCACAGCTGCAATGTACTCACCGCTATTAGCAATGGCCTCTCTTCGAGGTGTACCTGCAGGTTTAAGGAAATCCAGCGTCTTTTTATCAATCAACAAAAAGAAAGCAATCGCATTAGTTGACTCGGGAAGTACAGATAGCTTTATCCATCCTAGATTGGTTGATGCTTGCTGTCTCAAAATTCAGCCAATAAAAGAAACAATATCGATGGCAACCAGCACTTTAACCGCACCAATTCAGGGATATTGTACAGCCGACATTGAAACTGACGATGGAGAATATTCCAATGTGAAATTGCATGTGTTTCCCAACTTGTGCGCGGATGTGATACTCGGTCAGAACTGGCAAGCAATGCACGAAAGTATTACTATCAATTACGGCGGTGAGAAGCCACCGGTGAAGATCTGCAATTTGACAACGCTGGATGTCACCCCACCGCCATTGTTTCAATACTTATCTCCAGATTGTAAGCCGATTGCGACAAAATCGAGAAAATATAGTCATGAAGATCAAGAATTCATCAAAAACGAAACGAACCGTCTGCTTGCCGAAGGGATCATTGAACCGAGTGACTCGCCCTGGAGAGCGCAAGTGGTGGTCACGAAGAACGAACGCCACAAGAAAAGGTTAGTTATTGACTATTCTCAAACTATTAACAAATACACAAACTTGGACGCTTACCCGTTGCCAAATATAGAAGAGACTGTAAACAAAATCTCACAGTATCGTGTGTTTAGCACCATAGACCTAAAAAGCGCTTACCATCAGGTACCAATTCGTGAGCATGAGAAAAAGTATACTGCCTTTGAAGCCAATAAGTGTTTGTATCAATTTTGTCGTATTCCTTTTGGCGTCACGAATGGTGTGGCTGCTTTTCAGCGTATAATGAATAGCTTTATTGCCGATGAAGGTTTAAGCGACACATTTGCTTACTTGGACGATGTAACTATTTGTGGTAAAAACCAAACTGAACATGACAAAAACCTTCACCGATTTCTCGATGCGGCGAAACGTAAAAATCTCGTGTACAGCGAGAAAAAGTGTACCTTTTCTACTCGTAAGCTAAATATCTTAGGAAGTGTTATTTGTGATGGTGTAATTAAACCTGACCCTGAAAGGCTCCAGCCTCTTCGAGACATGCCTCCTCCCCATGATTTAAAAAGCCAAAAACGTGTAGTTGGTTTGTTTGCATACTACTGTAAATGGATTAAGAATTTTTCAGATAAAATACGACCTTTGACGCATAACACTGAGTTTCCTATTGCTGGTGATGCATTAATTGCTTTTAATTTGCTTAAGTGCGATATTGAGGACTCTGTTATTTGTTCAATTGACGAGTCACTACCCTTTCAAGTAGAAACAGACGCATCTGAATTTGCGATAGCTGCTACTTTGTCTCAAAACAGTCGACCTGTTGCGTTTTTCTCACGCATGCTTAATGGCTCTGAACTGAGGCATTCCTCTGTAGAAAAGGAAGCCTCTGCAGTAATTGAAGCCGTTCGTAAATGGAAGCATTATTTGACAGGCCGCCATTTTACATTAATTACTGATCAAAAATCCGTGTCGTATATGTTTAATACTAAGCACTATGGAAAAATCAAAAATGATAAAATAATGAGATGGCGAATTGAACTGAGCACTTTTGATTTTGACATTGTTTATCGCTGTGGGGAAGAGAATATTCCCGCTGATGCTTTATCCCGTGTTAAATGTTTAAGCATGAGTATTGATAAGCTCCGAGATGTGCATGAGTCTCTTTGTCACCCAGGTGAGACACGAATGGCACATTTCGTAAAAGTAAGAAACTTGCCTTTTTCTATCGATCAGATTCGCCAAATAATTCGTTCGTGTCAGGCCTGCAGTGAATGCAAACCTCAATATTATCGGTCAGCGCCAATGAACTTGATCAAAGCTACGCAGCCCTTCGAAAGACTGAACATTGATTTCAAAGGTCCACTTCCGACTACTAACCAAAATCGCTATATTCTGACAATTTGTGACGAATACTCCAGATTTCCTTTCGCTTATCCGAGCCGGGATGTCAGCGCCAACACTGTTATAACACATCTTAGAGAACTGTTTTCTATTTTTGGAATGCCTGCATATATACACTCTGACCGGGGGAGTGCTTTCATGAGTCAAGAACTAAAGGATTTTCTTCATAATAAAGGCATTGCTACAAGCAGGACAACAAGCTACAATCCTGCTGGTAATGGGCAGGTAGAAAGACTTAATGGCACTATTTGGCAAGCAATCACTCTTGCTCTTAAAACTCATAAACTGCCTATTATTTGCTGGCAAGACGTTTTACCCGATGCACTCCATTCTATTCGAACCTTGTTATGCACTGCAACGAATGAAACTCCACATGAACGCATGTTTAATTTTCAACGCAGGTCAACCACTGGATCATCAATACCATCGTGGCTAGCAACACCAGGACCCGTACTTTTAAAGCGCTACGTGAGAAAATCAAAGTTTGATCCCTTGGTAGACGAAGTCGAATTGATCGAGGCGAATCCAAACTACGCTCATATTCGTTTTCCTGACGGGAGAGAAGACACGGTGGCATTAAAGCATTTGGCCCCGAAAAATGACCAGGAGGCTAGAAAAGATCCGCATGCTCAGAAACAACTCTCGAATGATTCAAACGATCCATCTGTCCCATTAACCAAGCCGCAAATTGCAAACAGTGAGTCGGATCGAGAACATGCTCCACACGATTCGTCAATTACTCAACCGACCGCAGTGCCGTCTCATGGAGATCCTATGCCACCACAACAATCGTCTCATGAAACGATATCCCCATCACCACAAACATCTAATGAAACTTCTTCGCCACCACTACGACGCTCACAACGGCAGCGGCGCCCACCTGACCGATATAAGGCTATAGATTACTTGTGATTTGGACTTTTTGCAACTGCCTCATTTTGTGTAATGTATTTCTTTTTTTTTGGCAGGGGAGAATGTGGTATAGTTTCGAACCCAGATTTCTTATTTCCACGTAATTCTTGGCTGTAGCTTGCTGTGCAAAACCGCTACCTTGTTTGCAGAAATCAATTATTGTGTTTGATTGACGCTTTGATTTTTACAGTTGTAGCGCTTCATTTTTGCAACGCGCAATCTGGAAAGCAGTTACAGTGTTACATTTAAGTTGCTGTATGTACACTAGATCAGAAGTTGAATGTATTTGGTATTTTACTATTATGTTAATTTGCAGATGTACTTTACTTTTATGTTGTATAAAGCCTTAGAAATATACTAATTTGAATTTAATGTTTCGGGTTACAACACGTATCACCATGGTGATCGAATTATAGACGAGATCCAATATTTTCTTTCATACATGCAGCGTTATCAGGAAAGTTGACGCAGACCACTGTCATTTTGGCTGAATGTTTCATTCAAAGTAATATGTAATTTGTAACGACAAATTACTTATTACTTTTTTTGAGAAGTAACGACTGCGGTAATTTCTTTACTTTTTTGAAGCAATTTTTAGTGAAGTAATTTCATTACTTTTATGCAGAAACTTGCCGACCACTGTAACTTTTTACAGGGTGAGGAGTTTTATCTATCAATATTTCAGCATATATTACCGAATTGATAAATAGTCAGTGGTCACAATTCCAAACAGTAAATACTAAAGTTACTATCAAATTATGAGACTAATTAGTGTAAGAAAAGTTGGAATTTTGGTTGAATTTCAAGTCTGCGCGTCGTAAAGTGATAGCTATGTTGAAATTAAAAAATTTTGTTTCAACTTTTATGTTTTTCTTGCTTAATTCAACAACAAAATTTTTTGAATGTTTTGGAAGCTGTAACCGTCTTGTTGAAAACTTGCTTATTTGACTGATTAAACGTAAATTGGAACGATTAGAATCAATAGCTTACTACAGTGACGAGATAATGACGTTGTTGGCATACAATCTACTGACACGTTAACCCAACATTTAACATTCTTTAACCAGGACCTGCGAGGGGGGTACATCGTACCCGGGGCTAAGAGGGTCGGGAGGATCTATAAATTCACGCGCACTCAAGTTATTGCTTCAGCACTCAATTACAGATAGTCGTAGCAATAGTAGTTTAGTGTGGAGGCCAAAGCTTTGCGAAGCCCTGTTTCTCTTTGATCTTGACAAAGGGCCCTATATCAGACTTTGTAGCCCCTGATAAGATTTCTCTCTCAGGCTCTGTTCATAGCTCTAACCTCTGCTACGAAAGAACTTCTCGGATATGCAGAGGAATTGACCTTGAATTGACTAACACTTCAAAAATTAGATCTTAAATTTTTTTTCCAGTGTTCTCGAATCTGATCAAAACGTTCGTTTGGAAGACAAGGTGCGATTCGCAGTCGAGTCATTCGAAGTTTTTTAATTTAGCACCCAAGGCTCTTCTGGCTTGCTTTTTTTTGTGTAAGAGAAAGTGAAAGAAGAACAATAGAATGAGAAATGATAGAGAAATCTTTAAGCGGCAGCGTGGCCGAAAGGCTAAAGGCGTCGATTTTCATTATGACTCTAATCGCATGATTTAAATTCAACCCGCTTTCTGGTCACGTTGTGATGTACTTGGATGTAATAAACTCACTAATATTTTAATTCGTAATGCCATTTTACTGGCTTTAAAAGATTATATTTCCAAATCTGTAAACACAAATAGAATAACATAAGATTGTGCTGCAACTGAAAACAACCCTATTTGACTCGTGATCGACAAACACTTAATTGAGACTTACAAACTAAAGATGCGAGATACAAACAGAAAAAGGCACAAGCGCCAAGTGCTTTTCGATTTAACACGAGTGATTAAAGCAAAAAACAAGTTTTACAAAAACCAAAAATTCCGGCATTCACCCGGGTCGAATAATTTTTCACTAACAAAGCGCTACAAAACACGCTGTTACAGTCCATAACAAATAACACGTCGTCGCAATCGCATAAAACAATGTTGGGGAGGTTGGGTTTCGTCTGGAGAAGAATTTGTGGCCTCTGATGGTAAAAACGCTCTTCGTTAGTCGATGGTAAAAAGTCAGATTAGGCACAATCACGTGCCTTAGTGCTCTCTGTAAACATTTTGGTGGGATCGCTACAATCCCAATTGACTTGTTGAGGATACGTGCAAAATTACGTAACGATACTGCAGTTTTGCAGATATTATTGAACCTAACATGAGTATATTGCGGGTTAGCTTCAAGTAACTTCGCATCGTGCGCATGCAAATCGCCTTTGCTTCTCACATGACATTTTACATAAACCGGGCCTGGCCTAAGCCAAGTGGACATAGTCACCCCATTCGAAGATTTTTGCAAATGAAAAAACATACGTTCATGTGGTGTACAATTTTTGGCCGTGCACAGCAATGACGATGTCAGGTGACAGGACGATAACTAATAATTAAATATGCACTATATACAAAAACAACAATATCAGTCAGTTGGAATACGTCAATAAAATTCAATAGATTAGAACAGAGATTTAGAGTTGTACAACACATGAGCAGCTAGAAAACGCCTAACAACTTAATTAATCAATCAATCATTTTTAATTCTTATTTACGAGGAAAAAAATTGCAAACTGAACAAGTCTATATACATTTGTTGCAGAAAAACAACTCTGATGATACTTATTATGCTTAAGTAACCAAAATTGTATCATACTGTGGAGTTTTCGAAAGAATATGTTTGCATTGAATCCAAAAATGTAACTGTGTTGCGTGCTCAATAAAATAATTTGGCACTGTGAGCTCATAATTTTGTGTGTATTTTTGGATCTTATAAATGACAATAACTTATTTTTTTTTGAGTGCAAATCAGCCATTTCACAGCAACTGAACTTCGCTGTACGAGCTTCATCATCATCGTGTTTGCTAGTGTTTTTGCTTTAGTTTCGTCATTTAACCACATGAAAGCTTGAATCTTCCAAGCTCAGACTGCACTGAAATTACTTGCAATGTTGAGAAAAAAATTTTAAACTTTTTTAATCTGAATCAAAAATATCAAGAATTGGATATTTTTGCAATGGAGGAAAAAAAGTTATTTGACAAGGAGCTGCAACTCGCTGAACAAATGAAACGAAGTTATTGCAAGGAATCGGTAGAAAAAGGAGAGCGACAAAAGGAAACACATCCTGAAAAAGCAGCTGAAATCCTCCACAAAATTGCTTTAATTTATAAACTGCGAAGCCCTGACAAAATTTCATTGATTAAATGCGTTGGTTTGTTGAATGCCGCCATTCTTCGAAATCCCTCAAATATTTCTCAAGTCAAAGCAGATCTCACTGATGTTTGCAAACACGTATTGAAGCAGGCGAATGCAAATAACCTAAATGCAGACCTAGTTCCATTAGCAAATACAGTTAAGGATAAAATTAAAAAACTAAGAAACATTGTAAACGATTTCCTAAAGCAAATTGATGCCCAAATCAGATCAAACAACACTAAAACTGAAAGTTTAAGAGAATTACAAATTCGCAGAGCAGAATCAATTCAATGCATCAACAAAACAATTGCAAACAAATACAAAGAAATCATGGCAGACATAAGCAACTATTGTTTGGACATAATGGGAAAACCTCCATGCGAGTATTCAATTGTTGGAATGGGATCTTTGGCAAGGAACGAAATAACTCCCTATTCAGATTTTGAACACATCATTCTTTTGTGTGATGACGAAAACTATGAGCAACATTTAGAATACTTTCGCTGGTATTCAGTCATATTTCACGTCATCGTTTTGAATTTTCAGGAGTCTATCATTCCCAGTTTAAACATTAAGAGTCTAAGTTGGTTTTTTGATGCTCACACCCCACGAGGAGTATCTTTTGATGGTATGATGCCACATGCTTGTAAGTTTCCTTTAGGTAGATTTGAAAAAACTATAAAGAAGCCGATTGTGACTGAACTTATCAAACCAGTAAATAAGATGTTGAAATATTTGAGTTCTGAAGAAGACTTGAAAAATGGATATCACTTGGCTGACATTCTGACGAAAACATGTTTTGTATTTGGAAATGAGAATATCTTTGATCAGTTTTTCAGCGGAGTTAAAACTTTTTTGAGCAGCAGATCTAAGCTAGAAAGAATTCACGAGATAGAAAAACAAGTTACTGATGATCTGGACAAGTTTTCTACTCGATTTCGACTTGCTAATTTGAAATCTCAAGACACAATCAACATTAAACAATTAGTTTATCGAAGCAGCACATTATTTGTAGCAGCTTTGGCTTCTATTCATAATATTTTTGAAAGTTCGTCTTTCGACAACATCAAAACAATGACCAACAGGAATATTATATCGCAAACAATGAAAGTCAAATTATCGTATGCCGTAGCAATAGCATGTGAAATGAGACTAAAAGTATACATGGAAAAGAAGTCACAATGTGACAATCCTGTTGAACTTAATCAAACCAATGAAAACATTAAGAAATTTCTCTGTATTGTAGGAGCTAGAAACACAATAAGCTACTTTCAAATTGCATACTGCTTGCAACGTGAAGTTGCAAAACAACTTAAATTGACGAAATTGCACTTTTATTCTGATCCGCAACTAATCAACATCACAATAGGGATGGCTTTTGGAATGGATATAGATTCCTCGATTTTTAATACTTCTTCAGAGTTAGCTTGGAATGTCAGACAATTTAACTTTGATAATTGCATTGAAAACCTCGAAACCAAATATTGTTTCAGTTATGACATCACAGAAATAGACTTTCAATTAAATGAAACATTAATTGTAACTCTGGCAGATCATTTATTTGAAATAAAAGTTTTTGACGAAGCTTTGGAATTATATCAACAGGTTCTGCATATTTCAAACAAAGACACTGGCGAAAAAAAAAGAAGTCGAGCAAGAGCTTGGATTTACCGCAAGATTGGTGTTTGCACAGCACATTTGCAAAAATGGAGCGAAAGTGAAGAAATGTTTCATAAAGAAATAAAAATACTTCAACTTACATGTCTTGATCAAGAAACAGACCAAGAACTTGCAATTGCATTCAACCACCTTGGTTCGGTTTTGTCAAAAATTTATCAATACAACGGTGCTGTAATTTACCTGAAAAAATCACTTGAGATCAAGAAAAATGTTTCACTGAATCTGAAAACAGACGGTAATGTGGCCACTACTCTTAATAACATTGGAATCTGTTTGATGGACATGCAGCAATATAACGATGCTTTGATTCATTTGAAGCAATCACTTGAAATCTACAAAAATGTTTCACTGAATCTGAAAACAGACGGTAATGTGGCCGATACTCTTAATAACATTGGTGGTTGTTTGATGAACATGCAGCAATATAACGATGCTTTGATTCATTTGAAGCAATCACTTGAAATCTACAAAAATGTTTCACTTAATCTGAAAACAGACGGTAATGTGGCCACTACTCTTAATAACATTGGTGGTTGTTTGATGGACATGCAGCAATACAACGATGCTTTGATTCATTTGAAGCAATCACTTGAAATCTACAAAAATGTTTCACTTAATCTGAAAACAGACGGTAATGTGGCCACTACTCTTAATAACATTGGTGGTTGTTTGATGGACATGCAGCAATACAACGATGCTTTGATTCATTTGAAGCAATCACTTGAAATCTACAAAAATGTTTCACTGAATCTGAAAACAGACGGTAATGTGGCCAATACTCTTAATAACATTGGAATCTGTTTGATGAACATGCAGCAATATAACGATGCTTTGATTCATTTGAAGCAATCACTTGAAATCTACAAAAATGTTTCACTTAATCTGAAAACAGACGGTAAGGTGGCCGATACTTTTAATAACATTGGTGTTTGTTTGATGGACATGCAGCAATATAACGATGCTTTGATTCATTTGAAGCAATCACTTGAAATCTACAAAAATGTTTCACTTAATCTGAAAACAGACGGTAATGTGGCCGATACTTTTAATAACATTGGTGGTTGTTTGATGAACATGCAGCAATATAACGATGCTTTGATTCATTTGAAGCAATCACTTGAAATCTACAAAAATGTTTCACTTAATCTGAAAACAGACGGTAATGTGGCCACTACTCTTAATAACATTGGAATCTGTTTGATGAACACGCAGCAATATAACGATGCTTTGATTCATTTGAAGCAATCACTTGAAATCAAGAAAAATGTTTCACTTAATCTGAAAACAGACGGTAATGTGGCCGATACACTTAATAACATTGGAAACTGTTTGATGAACATGCAGCAATATAACGATGCTTTGATTCATTTGAAGCAATCACTTGAAATCTACAAAAATGTTTCACTTAATCTGAAAACAGACGGTAAGGTGGCCGATACTCTTAATAACATTGGTGTTTGTTTGATGAACATGCAGCAATATAACGATGCTTTGATTCATTTGAAGCAATCACTTGAAATCTACAAAAATGTTTCACTGAATCTGAAAACAGACGGTAATGTGGCCGATACTCTTAATAACATTGGTGGTTGTTTGATGAACATGCAGCAATATAACGATGCTTTGATTCATTTGAAGCAATCACTTGAAATCAAGAAAAATGTTTCACTTAATCTGAAAACAGACGGTAAGGTGGCCACTACTCTTAATAACATTGGTGTTTGTTTGATGGACATGCAGCAATATAACGATGCTTTGATTCATTTGAAGCAATCACTTGAAATCAAGAAAAATGTTTCACTTAATCTGAAAACAGACGGTAATGTGGCCGATACACTTAATAACATTGGAATCTGTTTGATGAACATGCAGCAATATAACGATGCTTTGATTCATTTGAAGCAATCACTTGAAATCAAGAAAAATGTTTCACTGAATCTGAAAACAGACGGTAATGTGGCCGGTACTCTTAATAACATTGGAATCTGTTTGATGAACATGCAGCAATATAACGATGCTTTGATTCATTTGAAGCAATCACTTGAAATCAAGAAAAATGTTTCACTTAATCTGAAAACAGACGGTAATGTGGCCACTACTCTTAATAACATTGGTGGTTGTTTGATGAACATGCAGCAATATAACGATGCTTTGATTCATTTGAAGCAATCACTTGAAATCAAGAAAAATGTTTCACTTAATCTGAAAACAGACGGTAAGGTGGCCGATACTCTTAATAACATTGGAATCTGTTTGATGAACATGCAGCAATATAACGATGCTTTGATTCATTTGAAGCAATCACTTGAAATCAAGAAAAATGTTTCACTTAATCTGAAAACAGACGGTAATGTGGCCACTACTCTTAATAACATTGGTGGTTGTTTGATGAACATGCAGCAATATAACGATGCTTTGATTCATTTGAAGCAATCACTTGAAATCAAGAAAAATGTTTCACTTAATCTGAAAACAGACGGTAAGGTGGCCGATACTTTTAATAACATTGGTGTTTGTTTGATGAACATGCAGCAATATAACGATGCTTTGATTCATTTGAAGCAATCACTTGAAATCGACAAAAATGTTTCACTTAATCTGAAAACAGACGGTAATGTGGCCACTACTCTTAATAACATTGGAATCTGTTTGATGAACATGCAGCAATATAACGATGCTTTGATTCATTTGAAGCAATCACTTGAAATCTACAAAAATGTTTCACTTAATCTGAAAAAAGACGGTAACTTAGCAGTCACTTCTAATAACATTTCTTATTGTTTGCAGAAAATGCGTGACGTTGACAAACAAATTTACTAGGTTTTTGCCCATCATGTAATGCATTAGTAATAAAAATATTGATTAATAATACTTTGCTTCGATTGAATCCTGGTCATCTACGAGTCATCAGTAGCCACCGTTAACATTAGTCATTAACCAACAACAAATAATGCTGGCTTGTGTAGGCTTTGTTGAAGAATACCATTAAACTGAGCAAAGCAGTAAAAATAATGCCTATTCAACAACTTGTTTTGCTCCATTAAAGTGCTAGGTTTCAAAGACAGCTTATTAAATGCTTTGTAATCAAATCCGTTGGATAAATTGGTATTCTTTTTTGTTGTACAATGTTACTTGCTAACCAATCACAGCATTTTCATTTGAAGCAATCACCTAAAATCTTTAAAAACACTCTGCCTGATCAACAAGCAGGTTTTGAATTAGACGTTACTCTTGATAGCATTGACTTGCATTTTAGTTTTGAGAATTTAAAGCAAATTAATGCAATTCTTCGATGTTATTGTTTATGCATAATGTTTGATGCTTTGATTTACGTTACTCTTCCTGAATAATGTCGGAGAAATGAGCTCCTTTAGTTGGTACAATCCGTGTTTGATCTCAATACATTTTTAAAGTTAGAAAAGCTACATAACTTACCGCTTACTCGTATGAAAATGTTAGCAAACTGTTATGACTTGGTACGTCTCAAAATGGTAATTTTAAAGTGTCCATTTACTTATACCAACATACGGTTTACGGTACATAAAATGTACAAAAAGTTTATTTAAATTATCAACCTGCAAAAAGTACAGCAACTTTTTTTGTACTCAAGAGTTTTTAGTTTGTTATTTTCGATCTCATTGCATTCAACTGGCAGGAAAAGCGTCATATGGCTGGCGCTCAATTTAACCATCAAACTGTTTATGCCCATTTGTATTTTTTTACAAAACAAAATCTATTTGCAATATTGCCATTGATGTGCTTTGCTCTGGACCCCAAAGTTATGTTTCAAAAATTTAAAAAGAGTCAATTATTTTTGTTTTTATATTTCTTTTGACAAAAATTGGTAGTAGTCAGTTTTTTGAAATAGTGCTCGAAGATATACAGCAGTAAAATGTTTGTTATTATTGTCATCATTCTTTCTTTTACAAATTATAGCATCACCTGATGAGCCCTTAGGACGAAACAACGTGGTGTGCTCGTAACCTTTTACCGGGGTTTTATAGTAGTATTGTTTTGATAAAAATATTTTGTTTTGAATCCACAAGCAGATTTTTTCTTTATTTGTTTTAACACAGCATTTGATTTTTGTTATGTTTTGAATTATTGATAATTGAGCCTAGTGTTTGATGCTTTATTCAATCTACCACTTTTTTCCTAGATCATTTGAAAAACCTCGATGTTTCGCAAAATACTTTTGGTGTTTTTATAATCCTGAGTTTACGTTATGCGGTTTATTTGCTCAGTTGAAAATGTTTATCTACAGGGTGGGCCAAAAAAATGTTACCACTTTTAATCCATACACAAATTTTAAAAATGAACATTTATTCGAATTTTTTTTTCACAGATGTTTAACAAAAATATCCAATTAAAATTTGATAACAAAGTCTTTTCACTTTGTCTCTTGTTTCTTACACAGTTCAATAATTGATAACATGTTCAATCCAAGCTCCTCTTCTGTGGAGTACAGCTGCAACACGCACATTGAAGTTTGTGATGACATTGCCGCACATCTCAAGAGGGATTTTTCGAATTTCCTGACAGATGTTGGTCTTCGGGTCTTCAATGGTCTGTAGGTTGTTGTAGTACACCCTCTCCTTCAGGTACCCCCATAGGAAGTAGTCTGCGGGAGAAAGATCAGGAGAGTAGGCAGGCCATGGGTTGTTCGTATGCCGTGAGATGAGTCTATCTCCAGGAAAGTACTCGTTGAGGAAATCCAGTGAGACATTTGAGCAATGTGGAGGAGCACCATCTTGCTGGTAAATGACGTTATTCATATTCACTCCCTGCTTTCTCCTAAGAGCAGGAATATGAAACAAAAGTCTTAGTAATTTTGAAAATGGTTAGAATATAAAAAGTGGTAACATTTTTTTGGCCCACCTTTTATGTATGTGTTTTATTAATTCATTTCTGAGTATAAACCTGATACTGCCGCTGTTTAACCTCACCAAAGCAAAGGACAATTTTTGAAATCTGTTTGGAAGTCTATCGTCAGGCTACAAGGCGGTAAGCTGCTTTGCCTTTATGGAAAGCAAAGTTTAAGTGCCTACCCACGGACAACGACGCACAGGCAGCTAAGCGGTTTGAAAGTGGAACGTGGAGGCAGCAACGTTTTGAACTCGAACCCGAAAATCTAATGAGATAGCTGCACTACTAATCTGTATTTTTGATGATATTTTAGTGCTGGCCCAGTATGTTTTTAACACAGTTGTTTCAAACCTTTTGTCAAAATGCGTCACAAAGTATGCGATTGGTGATCTCATTCTGCCTAAGTTATTTGCATTTCCATTTTTCCAGCTTTGTTTTTTCGGTTTGTTTTCATGAATAAAGGATCGAAATGAAAACAAACCAAAACAAGAATCGTAAAACAGAATCAAAAAACGGTTCTGAAAATGGACGTACACAAACAGTGATATTGTTCTATTGCAATCAGTTTTGTTTACCAACCTGTTGGTCGAGCGCTAACGCGTTCGTCTCTGGACTATATCGAGTTCGTAACGCGTTCGTCCATATCGACTCTGGAGCGGAAGGGTCTGCGGTTCAAATCTTGGGCCGGTCAAATCAGACGCAGTGCTACCAACAGCTCGCCAACGCTGCGACATTTCTTCGAAAGGAGCTGTGTTGCCCGGGCGCAATGATGCGGAGATAGGCCCTGCAAACTCGTTACATGTCTCTACGTAATAGAGCGAGTATAAGGAAAGATTTGATGTAGTTTGGAATCATTTTTTTTGTGTGGTTTGAATTACTTACACTTACAGTATTTTTTTAAACTTTAGCGACAAGTGATAGCGTCTAATCGATCAGAGTTTTGTGGTTTCCTGCCGATAATTGCCAAATGTGTATTTTTCTGAAAATTTACTTCTGTGCTCACTTCTGCCAAAAAAGGGATTTGTATGTAAGCCTCTTTAAAATATCGAGACCTGAAAAGCGACACAATTCTAAATTAAAATAGGTTTGATTATATTTCAACTTAAAAATTCTTAAGGTCGTATGCACCGACGAAGATTAACTTTGATCCGCAGTTTATCGATTTTCTAAACTGTTGGTTTTGTTAGATCAAAAAAAAAAAAAATTAAAATATAATTGAAGTATATTTGCAAGTTAAGATAATTTATCCTTGAATCAGTGTTGCAGAGTCGGAGTCGAGGGAGCCGAAGGTTTTTACGGGGAGCCGGAGTCGAAAAAAGGATTTTTTCGGTGTCGGGAGTCGGAGTCACACGTTAGACTCCCGACTCCCAGTGTTGCACAAAAATTTAATTAAAATGTAAGCTACGTCCTGCTTTCCAATAACTGTAGTCAAGCTGCAGGTAGCAGTAGCACGCGGTAGTCTGGCTGCAACAGTGTACGCTTATATTTACATCTTCACATTTTGAATAGGTATGTAATCTCTGTGTTTAGTGTGCTGTCGTGCCATCCTAATTTGACAAAAATTCGGGTGCGATAACGTCGTTAAACATAGCTATTATTAAGACAAAAAGAGTAGCGATGGTAGCAATCAGCAATGTCAAGATCAGAAAAAATAAAGTCAGACTATTTGGGCTAATTGAATGAAGTACCGTGCTTCAATTTCGTTAGCTAACCAGCTCAAGGTCAACCCGAAATACGCATTTGATTGCATTAATATTGCAAATGAGCTTATTTGTCGTGATGAAAGGTTAATATATTTTGTTTTCGTTTGGTATTTTTGTGCACTATTCATTTCTTGCTTTAGTTTTTGTGATATGACGGTTTCGGGAGACCTTATCAATTCTTTAAAGTAATATTTTGGCTCATCAAAATTCTAAGCTGAAGTTTTGCGAAAGGATTATTTGAACGACGCCGAATCTTAAAAGTTTGTAAAGTACTGTGGTACATTACTCCACTTTCGTAACCCCCAAATTTCCAAAACCGAAATCATCAGTTAAACGTGTTATTTTATTATTTCTTAGATTTTAGTTATGATTTCCAATGAATACACTAGAAAAAAATTTCAAAAGGAGTACAATACTCCACAAAATTGTTCTATGGTTGTTGTGCATAATACTTCTTTTTCTGGCTTCCTTTTTGCGTAACTTACAAATCATTTGTGCTTGTGATTGTTTTTGGTTTCATGTGCAGCTCTGTACTGAATCTTTCATGGTGAAATATAAGCAGAAATTTAATGTCAATTCACTGAGATGTATTTTAACGTTTTATCAAACAACTCAGTTAAAAGCAATGCGATAGTTTTAAGCGGTACAAGTATAAAACAGAATTTAAAGAATCCGCTACTGGAGCATTGGAAAACGGAAAACTTTCTAAACAGCTGCTCTCCGTTTAAGCACTTGGCACCAAGGATGGTAGTACGGTACGGTACGTTCAGAATTTTCGTACTACGTACCTCGCACCTTCAACCGTACCGTACCAGCGTACCGTACTTCAGTTCAATTCCTGAAGCACACCGTACCTTGGTACGGTACATTATTCTGCGTACCATATTTCCAGTCCATCTGGTTAAGCACGATCCATAATGGCATATGTGACCTATGTTGACGTGTTTTTCGTTTATATCTGATTCGTATTATACCAAAAGATAAGCTTAAAGCAGCGTTTCTTAAAAGGGTGAATAGTTCAACTCAAGGTGAATTAAATTTTTGTGAGCGTGAACCACTATAAAGGGGTTAAACAAACAAAATGGAAACTGATAAGTTCATGTGAGTAACAGTAGATAACACACTTTTTGCTAAAAGATAATATCTCGAAGCAGCAATTTGTACAAAGATAGTCTAAAAATTGAGCTCATTCTGTTGGAAATTCATTCAAAATCTCCGAACCTAAATAGCTCGTCCGCATACTCCCAGCCTTTTGAAATTATGTGGAATAATCAATAAACTTATTTTCATCAGGGGAGTATGAAATGAGGAACTCTTTACTAAGGGTGAACAGAACCAAAGAGGTTAATAAGCATTGGCTTAAGGGGTACTTGAATTTAATAACATGTTGAACTTAAAAACTGCTGAGCTTTATAAGCCGATACTTCATTCAAGGTCGTCAAAATCTTATGGAACAAAAAATATTGCAACATCTAGAGGTGATTCTTTATGCTTAAGAATAGTTTAGTGATAAAAAAAATGACAATTTGTGTGCGAAAATTCAGTTTTATTAAAAACAAAGACATTGAATAGGCTAGAAAATAATGATTACGTGAGAATACATCATGCATTTAACGTAGACTAAATTAAACAGAGTCTGGACTCAAATACCGGTCTAGCAGCTGCTGCTATACCGTGTATTGTTAGTTGTATATGAACGGTCGCATGAATCTTCATCGACGGCCACAGGTGGCACATAAAACGAACCGTGCCAATAGGTTTGGTACGTTTAGTACGCAAATTCAAACAGCGTATCAACGTACCGTACCCGTACCATTACAAAAAACGCGTTCAGTACAAGCGTAAACAGTACTTCTTAGCAAAATTGAGGCGCACCATACCGTACTTTCGTACAGTGCCGTCGCCAAAGGAAACGAAGTGAGGGGGCACTAGCCAAAATTTGGGGGCACTAAAACAAACTGAACTTTACGCATAAAAGCTAATCTTCAGATCTTAAACGGCTACAAATATGCGCAATTTAAAAAATTCTGTATTCATTTCTAAAAAAAGAGACCTATATGGCCGGCAGCTTTTCCAAGCTTGTTTCGTCTGCAGTCTATAATTGCTTGAAAGATCTACTTACTGCAGTGAATTTTACCAGACTCACAATCACGATTTTGATTAGAGTGGTGAACCAGAAGTAATTTTTTTTGCACAAAAATTGTCTTTGCAACAGATTTAGCTACAAAGAATTTGCAATAAAAAACTAGCAATCTTAACTCCATTTCAGTCACATTTCGTACTTTTTGAAGCCACATGAATAACTAAATTGCTAAAATTCAGATGTCATTTGAAAGAATTGAATTGCTTAGTATTTTGAGTAGGCTAAACCAAAATGGGGGGCACAAGCAGTCATTTAGGGGGGCACGGCTCCCCTGGTTCCTCCATAGCGACGGCACTGCTTACATACCGTACTGTACCGCAGACCAGGCGCCACGGGGGGGTATACCGGGGCCGTGCCCCCCCAACTGACTGCTTGTGTCCCCCCAAACGAAAATTGTGCCCTCCCAAGCGAGAACTGTGCTCCGAAGAAATTAACAGGCTCGGGGCTTCTGCAGCGCAAATCGAGGTCCAAATCAGGTTTTTTTGTGGACTGACACCAGATTTTGTGACGTTTTTGGGATGAAGACCTTTTTTTTTTCGAGACCACCGGTTTTTGGCCGGAAAAACCGCTTGAATTTCTTGCAATTTCAGTGAAGACCTTTTTTTTTTTCTTTTTTTGGAGATCACCTGTTTTTGGCTGGAAAAACCTCTTGAATTTCCGATTTCGGGCGGAAAATCCCTTTGACTTTTTGCTCCTCACCTTGCTTATTTGATCCAGACTGGGATAAATTTCTCGTGCCCCCGTGCCCCTCTCGAATTCACAAAAAATAAAGTTCTCGTGCCCCCCCAAAATTTATTTCTGCCCCTCCAAGTCACGCTATCCTGGCGCCGGGCCTACTGTACCGTACTGCTATTCTTGCTTGCCACTTTTCGTAATGAATCACATGCCGATCATTTAATGATTATCGTCTTACCTTATAGGTTCTGTATTTACAGTATTAGACTAGAAACAGACTCGCGGAGAAAAAAAGAGCATTGAAGAAAAAACGATAACTTTTGTTGCAAAGGTTTTTTTACGGTTACGTGTATTCGACTGATTTGATTGAACATATTCGTAGAACGTGTAAACCGTAAAAAATAAAATCGCATTGAATGAGCGAATCGGCATATTTTAGAACAAAATATGAACTGTGAAGAAAAAAAGACATAACTGTCAGTGTCCAGTTTTTAAATAAAGAATCTATGGTCTGAAGCGGTCTGGTAACAGGAAAATGAACATGTGAAATACAAACATAAGTGAAAAATCAATCCTGCTTAAACATACACTTATATTCCCAAGATAAATATTAGGATTTAAGATACATAAACACGACATTCTCGCGCAAAACGTCATCGGCACTCTTTATGAAGTCATAGACACTTTTGCACAATGCGCTGGCCGCAACACAAGTAAAGAATAAATTTTCAAAAAAAGATGTTCTTTTATTTGAAAGAATCGTATCTACGCTTGATTTTTTTTAACAAATCAAATTTGTCTGGTTTCTAATTTGGCTGGTTTACACTTAATCGTGAGCGCAGAACATTTTTTTTCCATAAGTATTTTAAACAGACATTAATGCGCGACAGCCAGTTAGTCGAGCTGTAATGCGTTCGTCTCTGGAGCAGGGGATCTAGGGTTCAAAGCTTGAGCAGATCAAATTGGGAAATGGGGCCCCCCGCAACTCGCTACACGCTATGGCATAATACAGCAAGTATTAGAAAAGATTTGATTTAGAAATTATGTGCTCAACTTATCAACAGTGAATTTGTTAAAATAAGCAAGTGTTTCGCTTTTATGCTTACAATTGTACCCCCTTTGGTAGACCGGAGACATAGTTCTGAAGTTTTCCCTTCCTTTTATCACATCAAATTACTATTTCTTAAGCTAGCATTGCTGCCCGAATTCTAGCTACATTGAAAGTGCAAATATTGAACAGTTTTCAATGTTTTTCAAAATTGAAGGCACTTCAACCCTGCTATTCGGTAAGCAAACATTTTCTTTAAAAGAAGTCGAAGCAAATGAACCACACCATGGATTTTGATAGTGTCGCAGTCATACAACTGCTCCAACGGATGACGTCATACATCAAACCCACCAAACGAAATAGCAAAAGCAAAAATCAACTCCAGCGGCATCAGCGTTGTAAACGGGCCGACTAGTTCAGGCCCGAACCCGAAAATGTAAGCCCGAACACGAAAACTAATTTGAAGCCCAAATCATGCCCGAAAAAACCCGAAAGTTAAGTTAGATCTGAAAAATTTAGCAATGTTGCCAAGTTATTTTGATTATTATTTTGTGCCCCTGATACAAAAAGTAAGTCTCAGGCCCGAATTAAGCCCAAAATTTCTGTAAACTTTAGGCCCGAGCCCGGCCTGACTTACAACTCTGAGCGGCATAGCTTAATAAACCATTCCAGCCTAACAGCTCATTGGTTGTCCAACCGAGCCGGTCGACCGCCATTGGAGCGCGTTTTTTTGACTCTAGGCGTTACAGTGGCCTTTTCACAAAATAAAGACAATATTTTCAGCACATGAATTTACACGCACTTGCGAAATATACAACGGCAGAGAACCAAACCGTCGCCCTTTGCAAATTTGAGTCTGATTCTTCACCGCTGCCTCATCCACAAATTGTTTTAACAGTTTCACCCCGCCATAATTTTGGGTAGAAAAATAAATTTGGTAGTCGTCATGATATATTTAAAGGTGTCAGAAAAACAGTTAATGGAGCTGTTTGCTCATTTTTTCAAATAATTTCACATATTTTTAAAACCAAACCAACATATTTTTATCATTTATTTTCTACTGTGGCTTGGATCCGGCACTCTAGACAGTGATGTACACCCGTCATTTTGCAAAAATTGATATTTTTGTTGAAAGCCGGTGGTCCAGATCTGGTAAAAATTTCAAGCCTCTAACTCGTTTAGTTTGCGAGTTATCGATTATCTCGATAAATAATTTTGCAAAAGGGAACATCTTCATCTTAACTATTACGTCACAAGAGTTGTTTTTGACAATTGAAAACTTTAAAATTTTATATGCGGCAGTCATTGATGCAAGACAATGCGGTGTTTAATCATTAACGAGTAGCGTGTAAAAGCAAAGCAAAAAGGCAAATATTTAGAGATGCAATTTGTTTTGTAAACCTTTAACTTGATTGACGACACCAATAAACAGCGTTTTTAAATAGGAAGTGCTAATCAACAAAAATATTCATATTTATTCAGCTTCAATTCAAGACCCAGTTTTCAATGACGGAAACATTTTTACACTGAAAAATGATTTGTGTTATGGTATGGTATTTGCAAAACTTTCCAATATTTTGATCTACAAAACGACTTAATTAAGAAAACCAATAAAATGACTTTCTAGCAGCTATTTATTCGAGGTTCGTTGCTGTAATGGCCCGGTCAGTCAGTTAAAAAGGTCTTTGATTTGGAAAAACTGGCGATATCAATAAGTTTCCAAACTGATATAGGACTATCTCGACTGACTGACCGGGCTATCAAAACCAACCGCTAATTTAAATACGAAGTTTTTGTCGTTAATGGGCAAAAGTATATTTCTTTTTAAACGATTTGCGTGTCCTTTCTTAGCAAAATGCTAGTTGCGCACTTGCTGGACGCTGAACCAACTACAAAAACTACCAAAGGCCAAATAGTTGAGCTCTACCAGCGACTGGAAGTTAAGAGAAAAAGCAAGCAGCTGAGGAAACGCCTCCAGTCGCTAAATGTTAGCTGAAGGAACCAAAAACTTGCGCAATATCTTTTGCGACTTTGCGCATAAGTACTGCAAATAGATTCTTGAATAGAGTGCAAAACATACTGTACAATATATCAAGAAGGCTATAATAGGTTTGAACCAGTTTATTTGGAAAACAATGATGTTTTTATGTATCGTTTTTTATTTAGTTGATTAAAACACAACTTACAACGTACATAAGAAATTTGAATTCATCTGATTCAAAAAAGTGCTCTATACCTGAGACTTAAGGTTATGTCACAAAACAGACCATGTCCAGGGCCGGATTTAGGAGTCTAAGATGCCTGGGCCCCGGGGTCCCCACCATTTACCACTAGCAGCTAGTATCTTTGCGCGGTATTGCGCAAAAAATACTTGTCTTGACTTGCAGTAAACTAGTTTTGTCAACTTTTTCACTTTCTTTCGTAATAGGTTAATTTTGGCATTCTGATGTCACAAGCGCATCTTTCCTGGAGTGGGTTGACATTAAATAATTTCGTAATCTGCTTGACGTAACAATCATGTTTTTTCGCTGCTTAGGTTGACGAGTCAGTGTCGCAACCAGCTGGGGGGATAATGGGCTTAGTATTTCCTCCTTCCTTAGCCAAGCTGCATAGAAAATTTAACTAAAAATTGTAAGCGTTTAAACATGTTTTGGACTTGACTCGTGAGTAAGGTGGGAGCTTGAAGACGCTGGGCAATTTATTTCTGTCACAGGATTTCAAATCTGAACTATTTTAGTTATTTTAAGTGGCTCTAAAATGGTACAAAATTTGATCAAAAAAGCGTTAGAATTGCAATTTTTTCTAAAAAATTCCAAAAATTGCGTAGCGGCTGAGTCGCACCACTTGTCTCAGCACGCTGCTCAATTGAGACTTTTTTCAAGCAAAATTGTTTGACGTATGGGTTCAAGCCCCCTCTCAACAAAATCCTGCCCAGCAAACATTGAATTGTCGGGCCCATGTTGGCTACATGCAGTTGCCAATATTTGTTAACCTCGGCCCAACCGCTGCAGCCAATGTTGGGGCGATGCGGTTTTGCACCAAAGTCCAGCGTTCAGCCAACATTGGCATTCTGCAGCGGGCCGACATCGGAACCTGCGTCAGCCAACAATGGTGGAATAATGTTTCCAACGTCGGCCCGGAGTTGGCAAACTGCAGCTAACCAACATCGGCACTGCAGCTAGCCAATATCGGACTGCAAACTGCAGCGAACAACATCGGATCCTGCATCGCGCCAACAATGGCGGAATAATGTTGCCAACGTTGGCAAAGTCGTCAAACTGCAGGCGGAATACTGTTGCCAACGTTGGCAAAGTCGTCAAACTGCAGCTAGCCTACATTGGAACCTGCGTCGAGCCAACTGTGGAGGAATAATGTTGCCAACGATGGCCCAGAGTCGTGAAACTGCAGCTAGCCAACATCGAAAGCTGCGTGGCCCTATATGTTGTGGAACTGCATCCCACTAGCTGGTAATGCCTGCAAGAATCCAGTACTGGCACATATTGTTACAATTGCATTGGTGCGATTGTCTAACTTCATCCATCTTGCGTCGTATAAATAAAGTTTTATTGCAAGGCAAAAAAACTGAAGATGGTAAATAACGCAAGAAAAAGCAAAAGACGTAAAATTTCGCAAACTGAAAATAAAAAACACAGGTTCCTTTGGAAATGTTGGTCGTGACTGCCGTTCAAGATTCAGACCGTGGGTTTGTTGAAGATAGAACGGATTAGGAAGTTATAGAAACTGCAACAACAAAAAATAATTCAGTTAAAGCGAATGACATAACTTACGTAACTGTGAATAAATGTTCTCTAGTCTTTCTATAATGAGCATGTAATTCATGAAAATGGTGTATATAAACAGTCTCTGGAAAAACTGGTGAAACGCCTCTCCAAGAGTGTTTTTGGTTTCAGACATCCCGCGCAAAAAATTTAACTTTTTATGCATTTGACAGTTTACTTACAAGCTTGTAGTTAACGCCATATAGAGTAAAACGACAAAGCGTAAGTGAATTTGAATAAGAGCAATGAGACTATATAACAGGGGTAGGCAACCTTTTCGTCCCATGGGCCACATCCAGACCCAGCAAGGTTTCAGCGGACCAAAACAAAAGTCTTCGCCTGGACATTAGGCATTTTACAGCCGATTTAATGGCGATGACCAAAGAAAAAAAAGGTCTTCGACCGAAAATTAGGCATTTTGCACCCGATTCAATGGCAGTGACCAAAGAAAACAGCACTTCTGCGGGGTTGCAGATGAATTTCAATCATAAGAAAAAGATCGCGGGCCGAATGAAATTGCTTGGCGGGCTGGTCTGGCCCGCGGGCCGTAGGTTGCCAACCCTTGCTTTATAAGACAACATGAAGCGTTACTCAACCGGTGTTCGATTCCCACACTGGCAATGCGTCGTTGTGCCCTTGGGAAAGACACTTCACAGTGGCCCAGTCTAACAAAAGACTAGAAAAAAGAAACCCAAAAAAAGGCTCTGCAATAGTTCAGTTATGGTTAGACAGACGCAGAGTGTCTGGTTAATATGAAGGAACTAAACCGATAAGATAGCAATGAGCAAGAAAAATAACTTTGCGCGTAAGTTTTGTGTTTTTGACGTCCGTAAGTCGCTAGTGTTTGCCTTTTAATAAACCTATGCAGACTTCACTTAATCAAAGCTAGATACAGTATCTTGGATCAATGCTTACAACTATGGACTAATTTCAAGCGAAATTAAGATCGGGCGACACAGTAACTACATTGTGCCGACACTGGATTATTGAGAAAAGATGAAACTACCTGTAGACTGAGCAGAGGGTTCATTCTATCAGGTCACGATCGCTGATTACTGAATTCTTTGCCCTGACAGGTCGTCTTTGTAATGAAGTCGAACCCAAATATAATCAAATTCACACTAGGTTCGAAAATGTAACTAAATAGTTCAAAAAGCTTCGTTTAAGAATTTCTTAACTGATTCCACTAAAAGGTATTGTCTAAAGAGCGTAAATTTTAAACAAGCTTTAGTCCCGGTCTACACTGTCCGTAAAATCAGGAGTGTATGAGCTTTTTACTACTTTATTTTAACCAACTGGCACCTTGAACGTTGGTAAGATGATACGACGGACGTAAAGATTTCTGTTTAAAATAAATACGCTTGTTTGCTCACGATTTTACGCAGTGTAGACCGTGCTTAAGACATTTGCTTCCGATTTTTGTACACAGAATAAATCACATTGATGAAAAAATTATCAATTCGGAGCACAATTACACTGAAGCTGTGTTTATCACAGAAAACTGACTTAAAACTACCTTTTGGCTTTGGAAATCGGCAGCATAAACGGAGCTAGTTGCAGGCATGGCTTTTGACATAGGATTTAATTTTCAAGAAGTTGGAAAAAAGTTATTTTAAACTTATTATGAAATGTGGCAGTGGATAGTCCCAGGTCTAAAAATTGCTTGAATTAATAAGTGAACCCAATTGATTTAAAGCTTGAAAAAGACTATGGTTCTTCCAAAACTGTTTTGTCAAATCGCTTGTAACTGTGCCCATAACCAACATGCAATACATATTAACTTAGCCTTAGTTAGTTTAAGTCAAATTAAATGGAGAACAATAAAACTAACTGAAATAAATTTTTAAAATTAGTGTTATTTCATTTAGTTGTGACACCATCTTTTTTGTCCCAGTCTGTTCCAGAAATAGTGTACTTCTAGAACCAAAAAAAATTTAGGATCTACAAAAACTTAAGCACTATTAAAGGCAGCATTTGTCGTAGTAAATAACAAAGCTACTAAACACCAGTTTTTATTGTTTACCAAGTTCTAACTTTTTCGGTCTGAATTGTAATAGAAGCCGAAATGCCGAGACAAAGTAATTGACGTCAGCTGTGTAGCAGCTGAATTATTTCAGAAATTTTTTTTTTAAGTTTTGAACTTTGAAAATATCTGAGAAAGATAGGATAAGTTAACCCTAATAGAATTTTAAACTAACGATGCCAAGATACTTCGTTTGCTTATTACCTTTATTGAGTTTGCAAAGCCATCCGTTTCATATCTGCACGATGCTTACGACCACCATGGCGGTCCTTCCAGTTTCTTTAGCCAATTAGCAAAGTGGTGTGTTTGTAATCTTCTCTCACTCATCTGAAATAAAAGTTACCTGGTAATTTTTTATCATTTGGGTAAAAAGAATTACAGCGTATGACTTTTGTAAAATTAATCAAAATAAGGTACAGTGTTAAAAAAAATCCTCAGCTACCAGGGCAAAAATTCATTGATTACTGTTTTACATCTACCACATAACCGCAGTTTCTCCCAACTTGGGGCATCCAAGTCAAGTTTTTCATTGTTGACCAAAATGTTGGAAAAAGCCTAAAATATACATTCATAGCAAAATTGAACTTTTCACATCTTGCCATTTTTAACATATTGCAGTTCAAAGTCAACAGTTTTCTTCTTTTTTTTAGTGCTGCCGTTTTGCCATTATTGTGGCAGAAGATTAACTTTTGAAAAGTTGGCCTACATTTATTTGAAAAATTTCTAAAGGGAAAAAGCCTTTTCAGTGAAAATCTAAATTATCATATCTTGGAATCGGAAGGTAGTAGTAACTTAAATTTGGTGAAGTTGGTTTTCAGATCTGTTAAAGTTTTTTGAGAGAAAACCAAGAAATTTTTTTTCAATCTAAATGACCTTTTACTGCATATCAGTTTGATTTCTTAGCATATGGCCAGCATTTCTTGCTGATTTTTACTTTTACGATACGCAAGAAAAACAATGACAAAAGTATAAAGCATAATTTTCTGAGTCAGTTCAAAGGCCAGATGCATATTTTTATAATTTGATCACCTGACTTCTGATGTCGGTTTGCCACAAATAAAAAAGTACCCTATTGTTGATACTCTTAAAATCGGTCAACGAATTTTAAGTGCAGGGTGTTTAGACGCAGGACGATTATGCGCCAAGACTATTAGGTTCCAGGACTTCAAATCTTATTTAAAAACATCAGAAAAAAATTTTAATTTTATTTTGAATTCGAAAAAAATGCTCCTGTGCATAAAATTTCTGGGGCCTAAAAGTCCTGGCGACGCATAATCGTCACGATCCGAAATAAAATATGCTTTTTCTAAGATCTTTCCATAGCCATGCATTTCAACTTGTTAGCTGCTACAGTTTTACTTTTAATCAAATGTTTACATGTGTTTTAAATTAAACAATTAATTGATCAGATTTAAATAAAAACTTCATCAAAAATAAACACGTTCAACTATACCTTAGAACTTGAACACTGAACAGAGAGCTTCGTCAACAACAAAACTTATCTTCAAGTTCATTACATCCAGTTTCTTCATTGTTCAGATCAGATGAAGTAGGAGCATATTATCACTAATGGTGACTGACCATCAATAGATTGCAACAGTTATTTAAAGACTATATCATTAATGTACATTACGTTAAGACAGTTACTAAAAAAAGGTAAATATCTGGAGATTTTTATTTCTTCAGTTAGAGGTCTTCATTTCTAGAAAATGCATAAGCAAATTAGAAAGTTTCCCACCATCCGTGCTCTAATTTAAAAGGGCAATGAAATCGGAAATTTTTTTGCTTGATTTTTTCCCAGCAAATTTTGACAAATCTGAAGACTAACTTTATTCAATTTAAGATTTTTACAACCTTCTATTCCTGAGATATAACAAATTTAATTCCCCCTTAAAAAGGCTTTTTCCCTTTGAAATTTTGCCATAGTTGCTGATTAGAAAAAAAAATTCAAAAGTTACCGCATGTTCCTGATTCTCTATAAATGTTTTGCGCCATAGTTGAAAAATGAGCTGCTTTTCAATAACTGTAAGCCAGTTTTCCAAAAGTTAATTTTCTCTCACAATACTGACAAAATGGCAACACTGAACTAAGGGGAAAATTGCTAATTTTGAACCACATTATTTTGAAAACGAGAAGGCATAATAGAAAGTTCAAATTTGGTGAGAATGCGTTAGAGGCTTATCCAACATTTTGGCCCAAAGTGATTCCCTTTTTAAGTTGTAGAGGAAGTTTTGTGCTGTGCCAAAAATACTTTTGCATTGTCTATGCCAAATTGGTGAAAAATTTTAATTTTGTGCATTAGACTTCTCTGGCGCAACCCACATGGCATATGGCAAGCACAGTAAATGTATTTAACAGCAATAACACAGAAAAAAACTACAGCCAGGTAGCCACTTTGCAGACATGCATTTTATTCTTTTGAAGACAAAAATCTAACCTTTACACAAAGCCAAATTATTTTTGTTTAAAAATCGCCACTTTTTACGATGATTAGCTGCCTTTAACCATATCGATTTTTCATCAAAAGATTCCGAAAAATCTCTTCTTTCTTGCAAAGGACTGTTTTCTAGCTTATATAATATACACTATACAGGTAAAGTCACTTCTTGAAAATAAAGTGCATTCAGATTTGGTTTCATAAGTCTTTTCCACAGCGCTATACTGACAGAACATCGTGTCACCATTGGTTGCATTACTTTTTTATTAGCTTGTTGTAAAAAAGATGGTACAGTTGGGTAGCCACTTTGCAAACATGCCAAAAATTAATCATTTTACGACAGATTGGAAAGTTTAATTACAAAGCGCAAATTTTCGCGCCATCCTTAAATCCATATAATTTTTGCACTGTGCCAATTTACACAAATACAATTTGCCAGAATAATTTCTGCATTCTCTTTGCTCTGCAACTTGACACGGAGAAGGCCTTGCCAACTTGTTACACGCTTTAGCGTAACACACTGAGTATAATGAAAGATTTGATTTTTATTTGTTTAAACATCTGTCATAAAACCCTTTATTGGTAAAGTTTTAAAACTTTGATTTTTGGTTGATGTTTTGGACTAGACTGAGATCCAGTTTAGATGGCATAGAGTCCCAGTTCAAAAAACAGTGCCAGGTCATAAGGCCTAATTTTTTAAAACACTTTTTCCTGAACCAAAGTTTTTGCAAAAAATGCTTTACTTTGGTGCACACTAGATTTTCTGCTTAAAAGGTCTATCGCAGGCCACTGGTATGAAGATAAGGTTACTAATACTTAACTTTGGTACTTACAGAAGTGTTTCCAAAAAAAGAAAAAAATTTGATAAATAGTAACTGGCAAAATACATTCAAAACATAGGGACCAGCTATAGTGATTCATTTCTATGCCGTCACTTCATTCTATCGGATCAAGGTGGCTGTGAACTACATACAAAAACACTGCAGCAAACTCTAAAGATTGCACAGTTTAATAGTGGACACAGTTTTTAAGAAATAAGAAAACTAGGTACTGGAAACAAAAAACAATGGCAATTTATGATTATTTCACAGGCTTTAAAGCTTCAAGGCGACTTTAACAGAACAGTAAAAATTTGTAATCATTCATTTGGTAATGAAAAAGTTAGTTGTGCTTATAAAAAAAAGCAATACAGTTATTATCATTATTTAGCAATAAAATTGCGTTTTGGCAAATAGTTGCAAAAAAGCTGCATTAAGCGGACTTTCAGAATAGGCAACAAAATTTTAGAAGCCATAAGAAGCACAATCTCCAACTAACTGCTGGTTTCATAGCTAAAATACTAACTATATAGAAGCTGAATAATTTCCCTGACATCTCTGAAAGGTGACTAATGAGTACCAAATTTTTTTCTTTTAGTTGATCACTTGACCCCTCAATAAAAAATTTACCATACTTTAACCCCAAAAAAATGTTTTTCAATTTTATTCAGATATCAACTTAGTTGATACACATACATATTGTTTACAAGTTATTTTGGCACTTTTACTGCAGCTCATTTTTGGAACACTGAGGCTTAGCAGGCAACTTTCTTAAATGTGCCTTTTTACCCCCTATAAAAATTGTTTATTTACCTACGGTATATAAAGAAATGCCCAAGTCCCTTGAGTACATGAAGAATATTGTACATACCTACCATCTAATATGCAACTTTAGCCAACATATATCAGTGATCAAAATACTTTTCTGATTTTTTATCAAAGTTACCCCCATACCAAGGATGTAGGACTTTACGGTATACATATGGATGTAGAAAACTGGTAATTTTTGTTTATAATAAATTAATTGTGGTGTTTTGAGCTGTTTGTAATTTTTGATTGATACATTCAAATCTAATGGCAGAGGCTTTTAGTGTTATGCTACGCAAAATACTGAATAAGAAAATTGCTATTCTAGCCCTAATCCCAACCCTAATGTTAATCCTAACCTACACTCAAAATCTAACCCAAATCCTCCATAACTTTAAATAAGGATGAATGAGCGCTCACTCTGTGCTCTTTCATTCTCTTTATGGGACTTACATAACAACCATAACATAACACTAACCACTTCCAATATTGCTCAATGACAATACTAGGCTAATGCTATGACGTAACAACAGGACTGTGGGTTAGACCTTTTTGGGATAAAAATATTTTGTGAAAAAATTACAGTCTTTATATTTTAAAAAGCCATACCAGTGGGCTAACCGAAAAAGCACATGATCTTCTATTATACTCCAAACAAATAATATTCATATTTGTAGATGAAGTATCTTATCTCAATTTTTTTTCTTTGGTGGATTAAGACTACATTAGCTCGAAGCATTTCATTTTCAGAATGTCTGCTAAGTGGCTACTGGTACCCAACTGAACAGCATCTGAAAGAATTTTTCAATTATTGACAATTTGTACTCATAGTTCAAAAAACTCAGCCTGCAATTGGTTAAACTGATCAGCAATGTACCAGTGAGCTAAATCAAGTTTAAGACAATTTCAATTGAATTAAACTTGAAGTATTATACTCCAAATCCCAAATCTTTGCTGTACGTAACTACTGTAAAATCTTATTTTTAATGTTAACTCAAATTTAGTGTCTTTGAAATTATTTGAAAACCAGAATATTATTGAAGCCCATGCGAAGCATTTGTTGTTGTTTTTTTTAAAGAAAAACAAAGATTTTTGAGGATAATTTGACTTTAGAGCAGATACAGACCTTTTTTTATTTTATTCATCATTTTACTTTTAAAACTTTTAGAGATAGAGTTTTTCTGCATCTGATTATTACGAGTTTTTGCAAAAAAAAACAACTTTTGTAAAGTATTGAGGGATTCCAGCTTCGGGATTTTTATCAAGTTGATCTGGAAACAATAAAGTACCGGTAATTGTAATTACATTTTTAGTTACCAAGTTGCTTTAGCTAAGAGACAGCAAAAGGACATTTTGATCTTCGAGTCAAGCTGCCACTCGCCCATCTGTCTACACAAAGTACAGGCTTCACACTGATCTTTTTTTAACTGAACTTCAAACAAGAACGCTGTAAATACTGAATTTTTATAGTCTTTGTTTTGTTCTGACCAAGAATTAAACCCAAGTCTACAGTTTCAGTAGCAAATGCTCTATCCACTCGACTAATGATCAGTGCAGTAGTTGTAAACTACAATATGTTTGTTAAGATAATTTTGAATGATAAAACATTGTCTATACAAACATAAAAATCATTTCTAATTGTTATCTTGGGATTCTGACTATAAATTTAGCGTGTCGTATGAAATGCATGCATCTGATATTTCAAAATCCAAACCACTCAATTTTTGTACTTTAAGTTTGCAAAAAAATGCGATACCTATAACTGGGTTGCAGGAATTTAAAAGTTGTCCAAAATCGTTTTGTATAGTACAGCATTGAACAAAGAAGGATTTTAAACAAAAACACATGGTTTAAGCTATACACTTTTTGTTTTTTATAAAAACCAGTAAATTAAACAAACTTTAATCATGATTGCTGTTAAACAAATCAAAAATGGCAATACCAAAAAGGCCCAGCAAACTCTGCTGATTAAGTCCAAATGCGTTGTACTAGCACGTATTATTAACATTATATTTTCATGCTGATGCTGGCATTATTCTCAAATTATTCCTAAACCTAAAGCAAAAATATAAATCTCGTGTTCCTTTGCAATTCTTTTTACGAAAAAGCATTTTACTGTGAGTTATTGACATGCCAAATGTTTAACCCTTTGTTGAAAAATTAAAAAATGTTCTCACTTTTTTTCTTAACTTTAACAGCTAAGGAAATTTTTGACTTATTCAATTGAGCTCATATTTTGTGCAAACTGTTTTGAGATAAATGGTGGCTTTTTGTTACCTTTACATTGATGGAAGTGGCTGGTGTTATGTAACATAATGCCCATGAAGAAAATACGAGAGCAAAAAGTGAGCGCTCATTTACTCTTTTTTCTTTTTTAAATTATCGATATGGTTTGGGTTAGATTTTGAGTTTAGATTAAGACCAATGTTCGGGTTAGGTTTAGAGGTAGAATAGCAATTTTCTTATTCTTATTTCTTACATAACGTAATAGCAGCCTCTACCTATATTTACTAACTGGAAGACCGCAAAGTTACTTCACAGTCTCCTGGTCAATGGCAACTTGGCAAATAAACCTGCATTATAATTACAATATTACTAAAGCGAAAAAATTACCATTAGCGATCTGGCTTTTACTGCACAACCAATGCGATGCTTTTCGTAGAATGATGAGTTTTGAAATATTATGTGCGATGATTTCCAAAATTGAAGTTTGAACACATGACAAACGAAACTAATTATTTCCAGAAAATTATCAACTACAGATCATTGCTGGGAAAAATCTATTTATTTACTGTAGGAAGGTCCCTTCTTAATTTTGACTGGTTTTTTGAAGTTCAATGAAATAAAAATATTTACATAACTTGAAAATTTTTCATTTAATTGTTCAAAAAAACATACTGAAAATTCAAAAAATATTTTAGTAGTACACTGTAGAACTGTATGATGCCGCATATACAAACACAGTACGTTAACAAAATCCAAATAAGCAGCCCTTTTTTTACCAAGGATACTATTACACAGGTCTAGTTATGTATCGTAAGCCTACTCTGAGTTGTTCCTTTATGTCTTTAGACCTAATCTTTTTGCCAATTTTGCATGATGATTGAATTCAGTTATGCCTAAACAATTTGCACAAATCCAGTTCTTTTGTTTTTGCTTGCGACAGAAATTTTTGTTTCTTTTAAGGTACCACTACGCTAAGCCATAATTTTCTTTGACTTGGCCACCTATCATGATACCAAATCATACATTCATGGCAAAAGACTATGATTAACATTGGCGTTATTTCGACATTTGGAGACAAAATAGTCCTATAGCTATTTTACCTCCAGCTCCTACATAGCCCAGTAGCCCTAAACCTGAACTGTAACCCTAACCTCACTGCCTCAGACTTTAACCTAGCCCTAACGCTAACCACAACTCTTAATCCTAACCAAAGGAAAGGAAAATACTATCGGCATTTTGCCTCTTGAGACAAAATAGCTACCGCCACTGAAATTTGATATAAGTACAAGTTACCGTACAAGTTTAAATTTTTTCTATGGTAGTGTCTGCTGCACTGGTCCAGTTCTTGATACAAAAACGCTACTGCACCAGCAGTCAGTTATATTGCTTTTTTCTCATTAATTCAACTTAAATACAGCACTTTGACGCATCAAATCTGAACTGCGTACTGGTAGCCCCGGTGGTGTAGTGGTAAGGCACTCGCTGGTTAAACTCAACATTTGAGTTCCATTTGTGCTGAACGCGCTAGGCTCGTCTCGCGATTGAACACAATCATGCTGTGTTATTTTTATTTCTTTTTCTTCAAAATTTTGCATTAGACTTAGAGTTACAGGAAGGGTTCCCGGTTTGGGCAGCAATGCCAGCTTGAGAGATAGTAACTTGAAGTGCAAACACAAACGATCGGTGCAGCAGCAATTTCATGTTGAAAACTGGACTGGTGCTCTAGACACAGCCTTTTTCTACGGTGCGTGACATATGTAGGCCTATTTCATAATACAGTTGCACAAACTTCTGGGGCACAATTTACCCCAAGATAGGACTGGGAAAAAGTTCCTCCTAGTTTAAATATGCCTAATGAAATAGGGCTAATTATCGAAACAATAATCAACAATTAAATAAGTGGGCTGTAGCCTACCAGTAATAACTGCAATTTTGCTTTGTTTCACGTCCGAAATTACCCTTATCAGCTTATTGGTTGGGATCGATTTGGGGATGGTTTTAGATTAGGCATTAGTGTTTGGTTTAGATTTGAGTCAGAAATAATAAAAAAGTAGGCTAGATAAAAATTTCCGGAGAAATAAAACCTTCCAAATATAGTACCGGTAATAAATAGCGGATTGCCTACTGTAACTTAGTCCAGTAGTCTAGAAGCCATTTTTACAAGACAATGCTACATCACTGAATCATGGCGTGGTAAAACTAACCCCAGCACTGCAACACAAACTGTTAGAACCATTACCTCCAATCCTAAACTTAAACTACCGGTAACTCGTAACAATTGCTTAAACCTGTAAATTTTTGCCTGAAACTATTCACACAAGGATTAATGCTATAGCCTATACTGTAAATACTTGAAAAACTAGATTTTGTGATGCTGTTCCGCTTCAGTAATTTTGTTTTTTCGTTTTTGAAATTTGTGAAGGGTTTAGCTCAAACATCTTTTGTTTTACAAAGAAATTAGACTAAAACATGTAAAAATTACTGATTGGTGTTGCAGATTACTTTGCAAAAAAGTAAGACATAAGTTTTATGTAAGGTTTGGCCTCACCATAACAAAGTTTTTTCAAGTGCTTGCTCCTGAAAAATCACAAAAATAATCATGGATTTTCGACATAAAAACGTCTAGGCCTTGTTTATAATTCAGCTAATTCTGATCCCTGTTCAGCACTTTTGGAATGAACAACCTAAATTAATTACAAAAAATTGTCGGTAGTTAAGAAAAATTTTATCCACCAATGTTGGCCTGGGGCTGGCATCCAACGTTGGCCCTGTATTGGCTGAAATGCATAATGCCGATGTTGGCAACCGATGTTGAGCCAATATTCTACCAACGTTGGCTGAATTGTAATAAAAAAAAAGTATTTTTGGCAAATTGGAAAGCTATAAGTAAAAGAAAATTGCCCAGAATCATTACACAATCGTGAAAAAATTCGAGGAAACTTACTACTACAATAATTACGGCGTTTGCGAAGATGTTGGCAAAACATTGGCAACATTGGCAAAGCATTGGCAAATTTGCCGACGTTTTGCCAACCCAGCCAACTGATGGCCAACATTGGCCCGATCTTGCATGTTTGCTGGGTGGTTGCGTGCCTGCAACGACTAACCTTCGAACCATATTTAATTTTTGCTCTATCGAAAATAGGAACCCTACCGAATTTGGGCCACAGGGCACTTCACCTCATAAATCCGACACTGTATAGATTTTATTAAAGATTTGAATAAGATTTTATTGAAATAAGATACCCCATATGATCCCGAATACGGTTAAAACAGAATTTAAATTTTTAAATAAGGTTCAAAACTTTAATTGTGACGTGTATTGCTTTATAAAACCACAAAATTTCTTCAAAATTCAAAAAGATTATGAATCAAAAAGGGGCAGCACCAAATTGTTCTTTCCAGAGCGGAACTTCCACCCTTTAATTATTATGCTACTGGCCGAGACTGAAGTAAAAAGAGAAACCGAAAGGATTCTCGCGTTGTTGCTGCATTATCGGATAATTCTTCAATGAACAGTTTCCAGAAGTAGGTCTGTTATTTATGTATTGCTGCTATTCATTTTTTGTGATCTTCAAGCTACTAGTAAACGACCGACGCATGCTTAATTAAGTGATCTTCAAAACAGTTTTTTGTTTCCCCGTTTAGAGTGCAATTCAAAAATATAGAATGTTTTTTTTTTGGAGCCTTTAAGGAGTTTAAAATCTTTAACAGTGTCAAAATATATTTATCAACCTAGCTAATAGTGACTGATCCTAATACAGACATCTTTTTAACTTAAGTCATTTAAAAATCAATTTTGGAGGGCACAATGGGAGGCCCCCAACGGGTGGCCCCCGAACGTTTGTCTCTTGAATATCTATTAGCCAGACATGACTTTACAAAATGACACTTTTGCACAGTAGCAGGGTCTCCGGGCTGTGGTGACTTAGCGCCTGAGGCATAAAACTTTTTTATTTCCTTGGTCGCATCGTGTAACGAGTTTAAGGGACCCATTTTCGCATCTTGGCGCCAGGGCAACACGGTATTTTCAATCTATGATATTGCAGTGAAGAAAATCGTGGGATAAGAAGTTTGTAGTTTATTTTCTGTCAAAATGAGCGACTGCGCAAAAGTCAATACACTTTCCAAAACTAAAAGCTTCCAAAAGAGCTTGCGTAATTTTAAGTAAGATGATTTTGTCTTGTATTTTTGTCTCTTTTTATACGGTTTGTCTTGATATGACGTCACCAAAATTTTCCTGATATGACGTCATCAAGATGAAGTATAATATTGTCAAGCACAATTGGATTGATGGAGTATAAAAAGTACCTCCAAAAAAAATCTTAAAATTACGATTTATCTTCACCCTCGTCCACATTATAATTGCAATGAGCCTAATATTTTCTTATTGTTAGAACCCACAAACTTTTTCTTTGCATTACGCCACGGCAAGCGCTTCATGCCATAGTTGTAAAAGTAAAATTTGCAAATTTCCTAACGTCGGAAACAGGAAAGGCTAAGAAAATCATCTATATACATCAAAAATAACATTTTCTTCCTAGCAGTGCTAGATAGCACCAAGAACAGCCCTCTAATTAGAGTTTATGATCACATTCGACATCATCGTATATCTAACGAATTAACAAAACACCTGTTTAAATTTTTTTTAGGAAGCTAATTAGCAGAATTCGCGGTTTGTGTTTTTCCATGCTTTTGTAAAATTTGGCCACCTCCCAACTTTATCTGAGTTTGTTATATAGCGATTTTCGCGTACACCTACTTCAACGATTATTCTTTGACAACAATGATGCTCACCATATAAGTATCAGAAGTAATTAGTATTCAGTGTTAAAAAAGCAATATTAGCGATATCAAAACAGTGTTAATAAGTGATTAACGATAAAAATCACTCCAGCAGTTCCGACAGAAGTGTTTTGAACAGCGTTTTGAAACTACATTTGAAGCACTTTTGTGATGTCTGAATTTATAAAAATAAAAGTAATTTTAACAGCTAAAAATGATTGCCTACGTATGCATTTTGAGATTTAATTCTAATTTGTAAGTTAGGCTACTGTATTGAACTTGTATACATTGGGTTCAGCAAAACGAAAACGTAAAAAAATCGGTGAAGGATGAAGTTCTTACATCCTGTGAGTCATGGCACGTTTTTGCTGACTGACAGAGAAACGGATGATGAAGGTAAAAATAAACTATAACCTGCAAAACTTCGTCATATGAAGCAGAAGAATTTATCGTTATATTAATTGTTGTTTCACACGCGAAACTTATTGTTGTCTAGTTACGATAAATGATCAACAAAATAATTGTTTGGTTTTGATGACAAATACTGCGTGAAACTTCATAACTTTGCAATAGCGTTTCGACATAATGCCAGGAAGGTCGCGATCAATCCTGTTAGTCCTTTATTCTAAAACGGTAACCCCAAACACGTAATTGCAGTGGGTTCATTAGTTGAGTCAGCGTGCAAAAGTGATTCGAGCTTAGCAACATTTTTATTCTTGATCAATCAAAATCAATCTGCTATACTAACTTCACAAGGATGGAATGCACAGACGACGATTAAGTTAATCCGCAGATTAATTGTGTTGCTATTCACAGTCATACCGATGAACATGTAAAGAGGAAAATAAAGGAAGAGGTTATTTCACCTACTTTTTTTAATTTAAATTTTATCTTTTTTTGTCTACTTATTTTTGGCCCGAATTTAACCCAAACTCAAATTCTTTCTCTAAAACTAATCCCGAACCTATTCTTAAGTGGAGTGCCAAGGTATTTTCAACTAAACTTGCATTGCGTGCATATAAAGGACTGTCAGATATAATAACTTAAATGTCGTTAGTTATGATTATTTGTCTGCCTTAATTTGTGTGCCTTAACGTGACTGCTTTACTAGTTTCAACGCCTTTTGTGGTTTGGAATGTGCGAGATAATTGACTTTTCCTGTATGTTCTACGACCTACTGCAGTTATCGGGGTACTTCGTTGTTTACGACTTTTAATTGCTCTATTTGGACTTGAAGTTTGTGACGTTATAATTACGTTGCAATTTGTTATTGTAAGCTCATATATTGCTTCTCTTGTGACGTAATATTCCAGGATTTCTCTAGAATATTCGAGCGCTGTTGCCGTTAGTATAAATAGGTGTATTTTCCTATTCTACTATTCTGATAATTCCAGGATTCTAATAGTTCTAGTTGTAGGGATATTAGTTTCCTAAACAGTTTAGCCGAGATTGTGCATCAAAATTTGGCTTGTGTAGCAGTAGTGTGCGATTTGAATTGGTCGATTGCGATTGTGGAGCGATTTTGTAGTGTGCGATTGCGATAAGTTGTAGTGGAGCGATTTTGTTCGGAGAGATTTTTTTTTCAATACAAATTCAATATTCAATAAGTCAGACTTCGCGCGAGTTTTAATTGGGACTTAATTTGGACTTTACCGTTGGTTTTGTTCGCGAATTTTGGCATACGATGATTGATTTGCTTGATACTGTAACTAGCAAACGGTAAAACCTACAAAGTTGAAATTTAGACTCAACATAAGTATTATTAAAAGCGTCATGTGTGCCAATTTTGGGGATCCTAAGGTCATGTGATCGTAAATTGAGACACAAAAGAACAGAAAAATCGGCAATATTTCGCTTGAAAAGTTATCGATTTGCTTATAATTCCAAAACCACTTGACGTGCAGAGCTGATGTTCGGACATAATGTGGGTGCTTACAAATGCTTTTGTGCAAACCGATTTGAGAACTAAAATTTTACTGGCCGAAAATGAAATCCCCAAAACGGGGCCGCCAAATTTCAAACTTTTAACCACTCACGCCATACACATGAAATTTTCAAGGTCGGCAAATAAGTAAAAAAGATAAAATTTGGGGGTATCAAAATATGGTGCACCATTCAAATGGGGCCGCCAAAATTTTAAATTTTTAAACTGTTACAGCTAAACGAATCAAATTTTCGGAATGGGTTTATATTAAAATTAAATTAAACCTAAAAATTGGAGATTCCAAAATGGGGGTCCCCTTAAACGGGGCCGCCAAAATTCAAACTTTGGAACCATTTAAGCTAGACTGATAAAATGTTCAAAGTAGATATAATGTGACAAAACTTGGGGATACCAAAATGGGGATATCCCTTTCAAATGCAGCCACCAAAATTCAAACTTTTTAACCTCTCAATTTTGTCTTTTTACTTTTTTACCTTATTTATATTTTTATCATTTTCACGAAAAAAAATTTGTCTTTTTACCGCAACTAGTAGGCTATACAAGTTTTATACCTTTCTAAACAGCCAAACAGCTTTTATATGCGCTTGCTTAACAGCTTAAATCCATTCGGTATCGGCAGCTTAAAATGCATTTTATCAGCAAAAAAAAATACAACAAAAAACACGCCACAAAACGCATAGTCTTCACAAAAAAACAAAACGATATATTGTCACAATAAAACTCAATTCAAAACTTTCACTCCATCTCGATCGTTGATTTCTTCCTAAAACACTACCCAGTCATATTTTGACAATTCATCACTCTGCCAAGCATTTTATCAATTTGTCTTCCAGTGCTTTAGAAAATTACATATTTGCTATTGCAAAACTACTCTTTATTACTTAACAAAGTGCGAGCAAATGTTCCCTCATGCTGAATTATTTTCGAAAAAAGTCAATATCTCAAAATTTAGGAAAGGTAAAATCTTCAAATTTTCACCATTGGCTAAAAAATTAGCATAAACTCCAAAAAATATTCAGTTTTAACCCAATTTACTTTACTAAAAAAGAAAGAAAATTTGTTTGAAAAAGTTAATGTGATGGTTAATGGTATGAAAAAACAAAAAAAATTGAAATTTGCCTGTTTGCCGTAATTCCTATGCAAGTTTTATGGCTTGTCAAAGAAGCTCGCATGCTAACTGGTTAAGTTAATCAGGTTTCGGGAATTCGTTTGATCTTTGCCAGGAAATAACTTGGAGCAACACGCAATTGTTTGAAATGAACTTAATTTTTGTCTTTAGTTGCAATTTAAATTTTTGTTTTAATTCAATTATGATGAACATGTTTCGCAAAATATACTTCAGTCACATTTTGAAAATTTCAAATGCCCTGAAAGTATGAGTCAAATGCCTTGACAAGAAATGCTGAGCATAGGCGTAGGTAGGGGGGAGGCCAGGGGGCCCGCCCTCCCCTCAATTGAAATGCTACCAATCATAAAAATGTCACAAAAAGACTATTGTTTCTTCAGTTTCAGTTGCTTTTAATACCTTCGCGTGCAACAGTACACGCGTACAACAGTAATTAACAATAATATTGATCCAGGGGGGCCTGGCCCTCTGAATTTAATTTTTGCAATCAATTTAAATGAGCCCCTACAATAATATTTAAATGGACCAGAACTTAAATGGGCCCCTAACACTACTAATGATTCAGGGGACCCGAGCCCCCACAATTTAATTCATGCCGACCAATTTAAATGGGCCCCTACAACAATATTTAAATAGTCCCCAATTTAAATGGGCCCCCAACAATAATATTGATGCAGGGGGCCCGGGCCCCCTCTATTTAATGTTTGCCAACCAATTTAAACGTATAACCCGAGTGAAATAAAGAGTTTTTATCCTAAAAGTTGTTAACTGAGGCCCTCATCTAACCATTTTATGAACGTAATGCAATAACTCGGGACGGATTTAACATATGACACAGTGCAAGGGGCCCTGCGTTCAGATAAGACTTTTTTTAGTTTTCACCTATATTTGGCTGGAAAATATTGCAAAAATCCCAAAGTGCCAGGGACCCAACTCAATGTAAATCCGGCCCGGGCAATAACATGGTTTGTAGACGTAACTATGTACTGTACATTTTACAATAACAATTCATCTCCACATCGCCAGTTCTTATGCAACAAAATACTTTTGAAAAAAATAAGCTACAGTAAAGGGAATGCTCCTAGAACAAATTATTGAATTGAAAGGGCCTCTGAATGCGTGCAAAATGTGATCCAATGGTATTAAAACAGCTTTTTTTCCAAAAAATTACGAAAAATCGCCAGGCGGCTGGGGCCTTCGCCCCAGACCCCCGTCTGTGATAAGTTTTAATTACAGTACACTTCTTTACTGAACCGCGTCTCCTAATTTGGACAATTTCGCACCTGCATGTTAGATTTAAGCCCTTTCCCTTGAACGAGTTCCTAGGTACGTGCCAACACCAGGCCACGGCTTCTGATCTTCCATTCTCCGATATCTTTGCCCACACAAAAAATTCCTCTTTTGAAGTTTCTGATGACGTCATTGCATGTGAATTGTGGTTTGGGCCCCCGCCCCTCCCAATCAAAAACCCTGGCTAGCTTATGATGCTGAGAAATAGTGGAATCAAAACTGGAAGATGGCCAGAGCGGTTTTCGTTTGGGTCGCAGCACCATGGACCAGATCTTTATTCTGAAGCAAATCTTCGAGAAATCTTGGAAGTATGGCAAAGATAAGTCGTTCTAATTGTTCCATGTGGGCGTTGGGCTTCCGCAAGGGTGCGTTTTGTCATCTCTTTTTTTCATTGTTTACATGAATTGGATCGACAAATGCAGACTAGCTGATGAGTGTGCCTCGATTGGGAATTGCAAAATCAGTCCTCTGCTATTTGCTGATGATTTGGTTCTGCTTTCTTCCACAGATTCTGGCCTCCAGCGCGCATTAAATAGCTTTGCAGATGCATGCAACACCGCCGGAATGAAAATAAGCACAGCCAAAATTGAGATACATCATCTCTCAAGAAACCCTGATCAGTGCGTGTTACAAGTGAATGGAGCGACACTGAAGCAGGTAGAGAAGTTCAAGTATCTTAGGGTTACATTCATCAGTGACGGAAGGCAAGACGAAGAACTGGATACCCAAATTAGCAAGGCTAGTGCAGTAATGCAAGCTTTGCCCTTTTCTGTTGTCATGAAACAAGAATTGTCGGAAAAAAGGCAAAACTATCAATTTTCAAAACAGTTTTTGTCTCCTTTCTTCTCATCTATGGTCATGAATCTTGGGTAATGACCGAAAGAGTGCGATCACAAGTGCAAGCGTCCAAAATGAGGTTTTTAAAAAAGTTACACTAAGGTGCGTAGCTCTGAGATTCAAAAATCTCTTAACATCGAGTCGCTACTTTTTCCAATTGAAAGATCTCAGCTTAGATGGTTTGGCCATGTAAGCAGAATGTCTCAGGAAAAACTCCCCAAACAAGCTTTGCTTGCAAAAGCAAATGGGAGAAGAGCAGTTGGACGACCTAAAACTAGATGGACCAATTACATTGAGGATCTTTGATGGAATCGCTTGAGACTTCACCCAAGCAAAATGATGAATTGGATGAAGGACCGTGAAGTATGGCGGTTTAATCTCGAGCTGTTGCCCCCCAACCCTTACGAAAAATCGGGCAACAAAGAAAAAAGAAGCGCGTAAGAAACTTACAAATTTTCCATTGCAAAACTATTCTTTATTACGTAATAAGACGTGAGCAAATGTTTCCTTTTGCCAAATTATTTTTGAAAAAAGTCGGATATGTCAAAAACTAGAAAAAATAGGCTTTCCAAATTTTCACCATTAGCTTAAAAATCAACATAAACTTTTAAAAATTCCGGTATAGCTTAGTTTATTTTACTTAAAAGAATGAAATTTTTTTCAAAAGTTAGTAACGCGAGTGGCTATAGGCGGACTTCCGTTCCAAAATTCTAACTTCTGGTAGTTGAGGTTTGCATCCCAGATTTACAGTATAGTGAGGTCCACAAACTAATTTGAGGTTTAGCTTTCACGTTAAAATTTAATTTTCTTTCTAAAACGATGATACAATTACGGGACTTTTCCTCAAGCCACGACGAAGAACTTAAACTTTCAGTTAATAAAAACATAAATCAAAAAAAGTTACGCATTAAAAGTTAGCAAAATTTTAGAGCAGCTGGAAACTCTGACTTCAGATCTCTGTATCCAAAACGTAGCAATGGATACTTGATTTATTAAAAATTTTTGCTTCGCTCCCCCACCCCTCTAAAATTCAAAAGCCTCTTCCTGATTTTGTCAATGGCTACGGTCTGGCTAAGCGAGTGCGGATTGATCCGAGAGATTTGGCGACACTGTCGCTTTCTCTTGACATAATGAAAAAGATCAAAAAAATTAACTTACCGGTTCTGTTAAAGATGACGTAAGCATATTAACAAACAAACTTTCAAGACAAACTATTAAATTGAAGTAAACTTTTTATGTCAAACATCGCTAGTTACAAACTTAGCAAACCAAAACTAGAACGAAAGATGCAAAAATGTCTGTTTTAATTTTGTTAACACTGAAAGTAACAACAACACTTTTAGATCAACAAGCATCAGAACTACCAGTATTATTATTTAACTTAATTCGGCATTGTAACTTAGATACTTGACCAGAAATTGGACATGCAGTATTTTCCTAGTACCCAAACCTACACCCACATTTACAAATAGCCCGTTGCAGTATTTTTTTAAAGAACAATATTATATGAACAGTCTACTCAAACGTTAAAAACAAAATCAGAACTATGTCTGCCTCAGCAATCATCATGGAAAAAGATCAGAAAACCGACGAAATTCATGAATATAAATCAAATTCTTATATCAATGATAATGCAGAGTCTAGTTTGAGCGGTTAAAAGTGTTAAATTTTGGAGGGCCCATTTGGTGGACCAACTCAATCTTCCCCAATCTTCCAAAATGGTTATGTATCATTTATATAGTTACATCAACCTATCCTTGAAATTTTATTTTTTTACTTCAAATAGTAAAAAGTTTACAATTTAATGGGCTTGTTTGGGACGTTCCACCGTCGTGATATCTCCAATTTTGGTATATTTTACATCTCTTTTATACTCGCCTTCACCTATTCTGAAAATTTTGTTTGTCGTGCTTGATAAAAAAAAACATTCATTATTAGGGGGAATCCTTTAACATCGAACTCCTAAATTTTGCTATACTTTATCTTTCATTAATTTCATATTTGTTTTATTTCGCTTCATTCAAAACAATAAACAAAGTCTCATGGACACACATAAATACAATTAAATAAAACAGGAAGCTGCAAAGGATCTCTAGGTCATTGAGTCAAGCAGCCACCCAAAACTAAGTCATGTCAAGCGGCTAGGCGTGTCTTGAATATGTTGCGTATATTGGTCAAACTTGAGCTTTCGTCAATTCTGATTAATTTAGAACTGTGAATCACTTGTAACTTAACAAGAAATATTTTTTGGATTTTAATTTAAATTGATCGAATGGTAATTTTTTTAATTCATATGGTAACAAGTTCCAAATTTTGGCTCCTTGATACTTAAACCTTTTTTGTAATTTTTGTGTTTGTACCTTGGTAAATACAAATTAAGTTCAGAGGGGTAAAGCAAGGCGCGTTGTTTCTGTGTGTATCGCCCTAAAAGAACTGAAGTGACGATTTAGGCGATTCGGTAGCTTTTTTCGTGAGTTTTTGTGCATTAATTTTGCTACTTCATATACCGTGAATACAAGTTTTTCAGTTTTAAGATTTGAAATCGGTGGTAAAATGGTGTAACGTGGTCCTGCCGCTTTCCACCTGCAACTATTTTGACAGCTTTATTTTGAAGAATAATCAATCTTTTCAAATGATTATCATAAGTGTAACCCCACATTACAATACAGTGGCGTAAATCCGTAAAAATTATTGGGGGGGATGAAACAGAGCCATCAAAAGTTGCACATACAAAAAAGCGTATAGTACGTATCTGCCATATTAGCCGTACTGCGTCTTATACGCATCACGTCCACCCAAGCCTTTGGTTATTAACAATAACAACCAGTGAGATTTTGCAATGGGAGTGGATTTACGTTGCAGAGACGATCACAGCAAGGGGGCAAAGCCCCCGTCGTTGAGAAAATTTTACGATTTTTAAAGCCAAAATAAGCGTTTTTGGAGCATAGGCCCATGATTCAATGCTTTATTAAAGTTGTCTAAAGGGTTCCAGTTGTGGAAAAACATGGTGGCTTATGTAATTGCGACGTTACTTAGACCTATGAGAGGGAGGGGGCTGGTCTGGTCCCAGAAATTACGCCACTGGTAACAATTTGTATAAAGCAGAAACAGATCCAGAAAATTTTGCAAAAAGGGGGCCCGAGGTAATATAACTGCAAGAGGGCATGTATTTAATGCCATTTTTGCATCATTTTACGTTTGCCTTGGTTAAGCTGGGGGAAAGGAAGAGGGTCTGGAACCCTCTGGATCTGTTAATGACTGATAACGGCGTTAGCCACAAAATCTAAAATTAATACAAGTTCACTTGTGATGAAGTTTGAAATTACGGTACCGGTATATAATATGCACAGGAAATCAGTAAAGATTAAAGAACAAGCAAAGAACGTTAGAATTGTACTGTACAACACCAACATTTAGCAATAGCCTACACATTACACAATACGACGAATTGAATAAACAATCGGGGCGCAAACATTAATTGCTAAAAGAACCATGAAGATGAATCCGAAGCAAATTTAGCATTATTGTAATAACGTATAACAGCTACGAAAGCAAGAAAAAAAGGTAGAGAGTTTCGGAAAGCGCTATTGATGGATTGCAGCTACGTCATAGCTTTTTCCCACCAAAACGATTGAACGTCAAAACGCCATTACAAAGCATTGGACGTTACCTCAAATCAATGTATAATTCCTTCAGTGGGAATGTTTAAAGAATTTGATTGCAAAGTAATACTTTTGTAGATAGCCTGGTTTTAAATGAAAGCTACCAGGAACGATTTATGCAGCTTACATGGCTCAGCGGGTCTTGAAAGTTACGCTTTTTGTGAATTTTCATCGTCCATTGTCTGATATTGCCCACTTTTAGCGGCTTTTTGCTTTGGTTCACATCGTAAATTCGGTCTTATCCTAAAATACTTAAAATTCTACGTCGCACCACTAACGCATGGCAGATTAATGTTTAGTTTAAGCACAATTTATGAATAATATTTAACATCACTAGCCCAAGTCGAAATAAATGCAAATTAAGGCTCTATCAAAGTTACACTGAGGCCAGTTTAATATAATTAGTTTAAAATTTAAATGACATCTCTACAAAATAATTCAATAAAAACAACTGCTTTTGCGTTTTAACTCCTTGCAATGAATAACCATAGCGCTAGGTAAGTCGCTAATGACAGCACGAAATGCAAAAATTACCAAGATCTTGGAAAATAGACTTATGAAATTACAAAAGTTTGCAAGCATAGGTGGACACAAGTCCGTTAATCGTTAATCCGTTAACAACGAAGCTAACTTTTTCATTAACTCGTTAACCGTTAAAAAGCTGTTTCATTCTAACGGACTAAATCAACTTCCGTTAAGGTCTGTTAACTTCCGTTAAGGTTTTTATGGTTAATATCTTGCACCATTCATTCATCGCACTGGTACAAACCAGCTTGCACAGGTACCACTTGTTGCGTTTATTAGCACGGATTTCATAGAAGAGAGCGAAGAAAGGAGCTCTTTTTTGTGGCAAACAATAAGCTGCAGCCTAATAGGTCTGTTAATTATCGCTGTTCACAATTTTCAAAGATTTCCGATCGCAGCTTCGTTAGTGCATTTGAACGTATTTCTATCTTGAAATTAGATTAGACTGTAAAATGTAACTTCCAAAACACTAAAAGACCACCACAGCAATAAAAATGTACTTACAATCAGCTCAACAGCGTCAAAATGTGTTCTGGAAGCGAGTGAATAAAAAGAAATGTAAATTACACGCAAAATGTTAACGAATTAACGGACTTTATTAACTTCCGTTAATTAAAACTGAAAATAACGGATTAACGTTAACGGAGGTGTGAAGTTTGTTAACGGACTAGTGGTTAACGAAGCTTACGTTTTGCATTAACTTGCCCACCTATGTTTGCAAGTAAGCTAATTTTGTGACAAATAAAGAGATACAATAGTTTAAAAGTACGCTAATTTTGTCACGAATAAGTCAATAGTAAGCTTCGCATAAGTCAATAGTAACCGAAGCTAGCTACCACCATCTACAGTATACATGATCCTCAACGGCAAGGCGGATTCAGGTCACTAAAAAAAGCATACAAAAACTGAATTCTTACTAATAAAGATCTTTTTCAGTTTTTACACGCTTTCATCCAGCATTTAACTTTAATACGACAAAGAATTAATTCATTTTGAGCCTGAAAATACGCTCTATAATCTTTACTATCAGTGTTTTTGAATGCATTTATATAGCGCTGATCCGCGATTTTGACGTCCAGCGGTTTGACTATCAGCGCGATGACGTTACGTGCAATCCATGAATAGACTATACTTTTAGATTTTACGGCCTACATAATTATGTTTGGCTAGGTCAGCCAATTTTACCATAATACACAGTATTTTGTTTGTGGCAATCCGTAACCATATTAGCAAGAAACGGGAGGCCATTGAATCAGTAAGATAAATTGTCAAAAATAGCAGCGTACGATAAATTATTGGGGGGATGATTGGGGGGGTTGCATCCCCCCCTCAAAAATTTTTGGGGGGGATGCATCCCCCATCCCCCACGGGATTTACGCCCCTGTTACAATGCCATATAATAAATGAGAGTGAATCATACTATAATACATTTTACGAAGAGCTGTAAAAGGTACCATGTTCCTCAGTTTAGACAAGATACACACAGATCTAGATATTTTACATGTTAACGTGATAATATGCTCTGCAAAGTTTAATTTTTCATCAATTGTAATGCCCTAATATTTTACTGATTTATTGACGGAAACTGGATTTTTGTTGAAAAGTATTTTGATCGTTTGGATTGGATTGGTAATTTTGGGGGTCAATGTTAACGCTGAAGATTTTTTAGGGTTAGCAATTATTTTGTTGGCTTTTGTCCGTTCTAGTAGACTCAGTAACTCATGATTAACTTCAAACTTACCCCTAAAATGTCATTTTTTCAACTTAAGTGCTAACAAATTTCAAATTTTTAGAGACCCATTTGAGGGAGGACCCTAGAACGTTGTACCCCAATATTTTGCCATTCTCCATCTTTCATATTCACTTATCCTGACAATTTTAGCATTTTGGTTCAAGCGGTTGAAAATTTTGAATGTTGGAAGGCCCGTTTGAGAAGGACCCTGCATTTTGATACCCTCAAATTTTGTCTTATCAAAACCTCCCTTTATGTTTGCCTATCTTAAAAATTTCGAGTGTCAATCTAGAGTGAAAAAAAAGTTTTAATTTTAGATTTTTAATTTTCAACAGTACTTGTTTGGGGAGGACCCTCCACTTTGGTACCTCCAAACTTTGTCAAAATTTACCTTTTTTTTATTTGTATTTATCCAAAAAATATCACTTATCTACCTTGAGTGGTTAAAATTTTTGACTTTTGGAGGACACGTTTGAGAAGGCCCCAATTTTGGTATTTCCAAATTTTGTTATGTTATAACGATTTATTTATATTTAAACCTATCTTGAAAGTTTTATGACTGTATCTAGTTTAAGTGGTTAAAAATTTAAAATTTTGGAGGGCCCGTTTGAGGGCGAACCCGATTGTGTTACCCAAAATTTTGTTAGGATTATTTTATTTTTAATACCAACCCATTCTGAAAATTTAATCCATCTAACTTCATTGCTTCAAAATTTCAAATATTTAGAGTACCCATTTGAGGGGGAATCCCCCATTATGGCATCCCCAATATTTCAGTAGGGACCTTGTCCTTCCTAACATCTCCTATACAATGGCTCAAAATTTGAATTCTGTGCGTTTAGCGGTTTAAAAGAAGATAGGTTGGGAAGAAAACCCGAAAAAAAAAAAGAAAAATAGTATCGAAGTCAATCGCGGCAAATGAACATAACCATAAGAAAGGTGGTTGATAATGTGGTCAAAAACTACAACCCGTTTTTCATCAATATCGGTACTGACCGAGATATACGTACTGGTTTAAATTTGATCCCGTTTTGGCAATTTTTGACCTCTAAAATTGTACGAACAGTATGAAGTCTCTGTTTGCCCCATGCTGTGTCCAAATTTCAGCTTAACAAGTTTAACTGTTTTCGAGTTAAAAGCAAATCAAAAAATTTTCAGCAAAAACTGGCAATTTTTACCCAATTTTTGAATTCTTAAACCACGATTACGTGATCTATGATCCCCATAATCGACATACATAATGCTTTTATTCATTACCATGTTGTTCCAAACATTTAGCTTTCTTGGTTTAACGGTTTTTAAGTTATAAGCAAATCAAATAAGTTGCGATGCTCAATTAGCAGAGTATACAAACAAAGATCCAAGGCGCGCGCGAGTAAAGTCCCAACAAGAACAGTCAAATAGGGATCGCAAAATATACATTATTACATCCAAAAATTCGATGGTGCTGAGCAGTAAGACATTTTTTTTTTCTTTTTAACTCTATGAATGCATTGGAAATAAACTATAAGGAAATTTACTGATTTTCAGGCCAAGAAGAAGCTCATTTTGAGACAATTGCGGGTTCCATTTTCATCTTATTCAATCTCTGGTTTCAGACAATGCGCTCCCAAAATTTTCGCAATTTTTTCTTTACATAAATTCTATTCTGCTGGTTCCCTTTGGTTGAATTAAAATACTACTGGGAATATACAAAATGCCCGCGTTTTTGCACCAACACCAGTACATGTTGTCGACCATGATAGTTCCAAACTTCTAAGATACCGTATCATGAAAAACAAAAACAAATTAATATGAAATTTATCATCAACGGTAGTTTGCGTAAAACTTTTCTTCAAACTTAAACAGGATAATTAATTAGACTTCAAATAACTTCTAGACAACGCAATGTCATTTAAATTAGGCCTGATTTTCTGGTTTTAAATCAAAAAAGATTTTACGCCATTAAATGTTAGGTTGGTGGAAGAATTCTTGGCAATTTAAATAAACTAATGCATGTTTTATTTAATCTAAAACGCATTTTTTTTTTAATTTAGCTAAAGGGAATGTATCTTATTCAGCTTAAAAAAACGGTTTTTAATTTAGCAAAAGGGAACATTCTGTTTTTACCTTATGGCATAATAAATAAAAATATGCCTAAAATTTTAGGGCAAACTTTAACATACCATTTATTGCGTCATAGTTTGACAACAAAGGCGCATAAAAACTACATTATCTCGGAAATCAATACTACAGGTAGGCTAGCCTACTGTTCTTCCGGTAAAAGGACACACGATTAGCATTACGCTAATTTATTCCCTTGACGTTTCGCTCAGCCGAAAACGCTGAGCATCTTCAGAAGTTGAGTTGGAGGAGTGTCGAGCACTCCTCCAGTACTAGCACAAACAGTTATACATATCGCAATGTCTAAAATATCCAAATAAATATCAAAAGAACCGAATAAATTAAGTGAGTTATAGATGATTATAACGTCATAATGACCAACTTGCGATTAGGACAAATTCAATGAAACGTAAAAATTCAATTGCTTTACTGTGATAAAACGAGAGAATGTGGCTAAGTCATATATGGTGAAAAAACATTAGCAAAAAAAAACAAAAAAAAAAAACAGCATTTACTGAGCACTTTTGGCTAAAGATCGGTACACTGATGGCAATGTCTCACCATCCGAACGGTTGATAACGTTAGTGTGGGCATTGATAAACCAACTTTCAGCAATTAACCGTCTACGATAACTATTAACATATTTTAAAACAGTGGATTCTTCCCAATTAATACGATGATCAAACAACATTAAATGTTCACATAAAGCGGATTTTTCTGGTTCCGCATTTTTGACGGCTCTTTTATGTTCTGCAACACGACTTTTTAAATCTCGTTTCGTTTGCCCCACATACACAAACTCACAATCAGCACAAGGTATCTTATAAATTAATCGACTCTTTTCATGCTCTGCAATAGGATCTTTGGGTGAGGTAAGAATATTTCCAATGGTTTTAACCGGCTTCATCGCAACTTTCACACCAGCTTCGTTAAGAATACGACCGATACGTTCTGAAGTACCCTGTACATAAGGTATGGAGGTGAAGTGCATAAGATGCCGTGTTGTGTTCCGTTTTCGGCTGAGCGAAACGTCAAGGGAATAAATTAGCGTTATGCTAATCGTGTGTCCTTTTACCGGAAGAACAGTAGGCTAGCCTACCTGTAGTATTGATTTTCATGCCCGGTAGACCAGATGGTTCTAGAAACCACTCTTATTCAGTTTTTGAATTTATAAGAAGAGAATTTGGCCAGACAGTCTTACAGTGTAGCAGAAAGTTTGAGAAGATTGGCTTAAAAATTTCCAAATCTTACTGCGATTTGCAATTTAATCACCGATGCAAATCCGAGGGTTTGATCCCCAAAAGTTTACAGTTCTCTCCTCCTATTCGAACTAAACGTGGTTTCAAGTTAGCCAGACAATACAGCAATAAATTCTTAAATTTAAGAATTACAGAATGTCACATTAAAATTGAGCAGTTGAAACAAGTAGAAAAAACATTGAGAATTGACCTAAAAACACAGCTGCAAACTAACCTTGAACTTTTTCATCTACTGCTATTGCATGTCAATAAGTCCAAAACCAGTGTTGAAGCCAAAACCAAGAAAAGACACGACAAAAAATTGGAAAAATTAAGATTCGGGCAGAGCAGTAACCAATCAAAACAAGTTTGTCGCGATCAGCACATTAAGCAGAAATGGGTACATAACTTAAGTTCAAAATCGTTAACGCATACGCAAACGGGTGTACTAGAAAAAGGCTTCAATTTTGCTCTAAGTCCCAAAAACCTACCGATGGTGGATATCATTTGTGGAGTTGAAGAAGGCTTGCGAAAAGTAAATGATGCAGCTGCAGTTTCTACCGCTCGTTCAAAAGTCGCCGGAGTATTGAAGACTGCACGACTCCCCAAAAGAAATATCGACAAAGAAGAGGAACAAGCTTTGAAAGAGTTAAAGGAGGACAAAGACATCGTGATTCTCAAAGCTGACAAAGGTAACTGTACTGTTATAATGGACAGGCCAGACTATGATCAAAAAATTAACGCAATGTTAAACGATAACGATATTTATAGCAAATTGGTAACCAAACGAAATCCACTTAACAATATCACGAAAGATGTCAATGATTTTGTATACCAGCTTTTGCTGGATAATAAGATTAAACAGGACAAATATTATTGGTTACATTGTAGTAAAGCTGTTATGCCTCGATTCTATGGGTTACCGAAGATCCATAAAGTAAATGTTCCTCTTCGTCCGATCGTGTCTTTTGTCAACTCTCCCACGTACAATATTTCAAAATTTTTATCTACAATTATTAAACCTCTTATGACCAATCGTTTCAGTGTCAAGAATTCAATTGATTTTATAGATCGCATTAAAGATGTTGTTATTGAAAAAGATGATATTTTGGTGTCGTTTGATGTTGTGAGCCTTTTTACTTCTGTACCTGTTGATTGCGCCATTAAGTGTATTTTTGATTTACTCGTGGTTGATGATTCTTTGCCTACTCGTACACAACTCAATGCTCATGACATAAAAACTGGCCTTGAAATCTGTTCTAATTCCACTGTTTTTTCTTTTCAAAACGTTTTGTACAGACAAACTTTTGGTACTCCCATGGGATCATGCATCTCTCCCATTGTGGCTAACATCTTCATGGAGCATATTGAGAAAGCCGCACTCACGACATTTCACACGCCACCTAAACTCTGGCTTCGATATGTAGATGATACATTCTGTGTATTAAAAAAAGAGCACATGACAGAATTTCACCAACATATCAACTCGGTTTGTCATCATATACAGTTCACTATGGAAGAAGAGCAGAATTTCTCTTTACCGTTCTTGGATGTTCTAGTAATACGACATGACAAAACTCTTCGCACCCAAGTCTACCGCAAACCCACCCACACAGACAGATACCTTCACTTTGATTCTCATCATCCTCAGCACCAGAAACTCGCAGTTACCAAGACACTACATGACAGAGCTAGAGCACACAATACCATCCCAGCAGATGCACGACACGAAGCCACCCATGTTCTGTCTGTTCTACAACTCAACGGTTTCCCTCTACGGCACTCCTACCCCATCCCCAAGGTCAAACAACGGAACACAACACGGCATCTTATGCACTTCACCTCCATACCTTATGTACAGGGTACTTCAGAACGTATCGGTCGTATTCTTAACGAAGCTGGTGTGAAAGTTGCGATGAAGCCGGTTAAAACCATTGGAAATATTCTTACCTCACCCAAAGATCCTATTGCAGAGCATGAAAAGAGTCGATTAATTTATAAGATACCTTGTGCTGATTGTGAGTTTGTGTATGTGGGGCAAACGAAACGAGATTTAAAAAGTCGTGTTGCAGAACATAAAAGAGCCGTCAAAAATGCGGAACCAGAAAAATCCGCTTTATGTGAACATTTAATGTTGTTTGATCATCGTATTAATTGGGAAGAATCCACTGTTTTAAAATATGTTAATAGTTATCGTAGACGGTTAATTGCTGAAAGTTGGTTTATCAATGCCCACACTAACGTTATCAACCGTTCGGATGGTGAGACATTGCCATCAGTGTACCGATCTTTAGCCAAAAGTGCTCAGTAAATGCTGTTTTTTTTTTTTGTTTTTTTTTGCTAATGTTTTTTCACCATATATGACTTAGCCACATTCTCTCGTTTTATCACAGTAAAGCAATTGAATTTTTACGTTTCATTGAATTTGTCCTAATCGCAAGTTGGTCATTATGACGTTATAATCATCTATAACTCACTTAATTTATTCGGTTCTTTTGATATTTATTTGGATATTTTAGACATTGCGATATGTATAACTGTTTGTGCTAGTACTGGAGGAGTGCTCGACACTCCTCCAACTCAACTTCTGAAGATGCTCAGCGTTTTCGGCTGAGCGAAACGTCAAGGGAATAAATTAGCGTAATGCTAATCGTGTGTCCTTTTACCGGAAGAACAGTAGGCTAGCCTACCTGTAGTATTGATTTTCATGCCCGGTAGACCAGATGGTTCTAGAAACCACTCTTATTCAGTTTTTGAATTATCTCGGAAAGTTAAAATTAAAAAATTAAAAATGTTCCCTTTTGCAAAGTGACGGGAGTGTACACCTGAACATTTTATAAAAATTGATCTTGTGTTTATCACATCACAATTCGGATCGATCTTTGGTGAAAATCGCACAATTTGATTCCGGGCTTTCCGATGTTGTAACAGCTCAGGCTATATCAGAGACATGCACCTGCAATTTATCGCTACTCGTGTAGTGACAGACGTGCGCCATTAAACAATAGAAAAAAAAACTTGTCATCAATATTGCTACAAAAATTTCGAAACATCCGCTTGAGCTGTATTTAAATCTTCACAGTAACTTGAGTATGTGAAAACTAATTTAGCTTCCACAACATTCTTTAGCAGTAAAATTAGTAAAGCCCAGGGTAAGCGTAGATATTAAGCGATGAGCGGTCGAGTGGGTAGAGCGTCTGCTACTGAAACGGTTGACCTGGGTTTATTCCGGGTCGGGTCAAACCAAAGACTATAATTATTGGTATTCTCGGCCAGGGCTGGAGTACTCGTACTCGGTACTCGAGTACCAAGTTTGGTGTGCTCGTACTCAAAATCTTTAGTACTCGGCTAGTACTCGTACACGAGTGCCTAAGTACTCGGTACTCGCACAAAAAATTGGTCGAGAACAGTTAAGTACATTTTTGCAATGAAAGGTAGCAAAATATAACTAAAGTAGCTTTTGAAATGCAACGAGCGTATTTTTGATGTGTCCGAGTTAATTTAGTGCATTTTTTGTTATGTGGCTCTAAATAACATTTTGTTCCAATTGATTAGTTCTTCAGTTTATTTTTTCAGGGTTGCTATTCAAGCAAAAAACATCGGCATCGAAACAATAACTATATTAGAAAAAGTTAAATTGCCTTTTTTTAGATTTAAAAAATTTCGGTACTCGTACTCGAACCTCAAGTACTCGAACTCGTACTCAAACCTCAAGTACTCGTGCTCGTGCCTTTTCGTTGGCCATGTGCTCGTACTCGAAGTTGCAGTACCCGACTCCAGCACTGTTCACAGCTTCTCTGCTTGACGTTCAGCATTAAAAGGGAGAGCTTCCGCCCTGTAGTGGTGAACAGGTGGGCAGGAGGCAGCTGGACTCGAACACCGAAAGGTTCCTTAATTCGCTGTCCCTGGACAAGACATATCGGTGAATAAAATGTAATTTCAATTTACGGTTAGTTCGAGTTTTAAACTAGAGTCTCAATTTCCAACCTCAGCCTTATTTGGCCCCGATTATTTAAATTGACTTCAAAAGTCTACTCTACTAATACAAACCATTTAGTATATTGGGTACCCCTTAAATTGAAACTGCAGTAATTTTTGCAACTAAATGGCTTACGAGCAAAACCTTGATGTTGCAAAAAATGATGCAGAATGTTAATGATGATTATTGCTGAAAATATGATGCACGTAGCTCGATTCTTTGTGCTTTGCCGCGATAACTTTGCCGGTTTTGTGTTTCTCCACATAACTGTGATTATTTAACCCCAACGAGTAAGCATAGGGTGTGAGCCAATGCTGCTAGCACCTCCATTTCCAAAATATATAGTCCAAACGCCATTAGTGTGAATTCATCGTTTTAGCTATTCTAGGGTTCTCAGATTTTAAAGTTTCATTTTTGATATGCCAGAATATTAGCAATAACAAAATTGACTGCACTTTTTTATACAAGAACAATAATTTTGTAACAACACGAGGCTCATTTTTGCTCAAAATTTGAGAATAAATTAGAAGCAACACCAGCCTCAGCAACAAAGAATAATGTTGAAAACAACCGAAAAAGCATAAATTTCAAACCAAAAAAGAAAAGAAATTCTGTACTGATTCAAAACAATAAAGCTTGAGAGACTTTCAGGCATTTACAAGCAAAATTGCAACAATTCTGAGACAATAGAGTGCTATAACCAAACGATTTTTTCGCTCTTCTTCAAACGAAAATCAATGCTTGCTTTTCCGCTTTTCGCAATTTTATGATGCTGCAAAGACAACAAAAAAAGCGTTTCTTCAAGCAGACAGAGCATTAGGAATTACGAAACGTGGTCGCCGTAATTGACATCGATGCTTCCAAAATTTAAGAACAAATTAAGAGCAACATAGGCTAAACATTGACAGAAAATTGAGAACCGCCTGCCTTAACTCAAAATTTACTGGTTCTTATAAAAAATTGTGTACTTACGGTATTATAAAAGCAGAATACAATTCAATTAAGATATAACTGTTACCTTTGTATTTAATTAATCAAACATTTCTTAAAGGGTTAAAATTCTGCTTGAATGGCTTCACAATTATCAGCTCTTGAAACTTGTCTTCCTAACATCAAAAGGAGTGTGGAATTAAGTTTTTGATCGCCGATGTGAAAAACCTAATTTAAAAAGAGAAATTACATAAAATGTGAGAAGTGCAAACATTGGAAGAAAAAAACAAAATGCACTCTTCGTTTTGTAATAACAATTTATGAAAACACGAAGCACATTTTCCATAAAATTTAAGAGAAATTTTTGAACAATGCCAGCCTCAGTATGAAAATTATACTTAAGAACAAGAACCAAATGCGTAACAGTGCAACACTATTGTACGTAATCAGCAGAGTTTTCTTAGCCTTTTTTCATATTGCCGTGATTAATTTGCCCAAACACTATCAACATGATCGATAACAAAAGACAACCTTTAACCAAACAAAAATGAATTTGAGCTATATTTTATTCTCCAACAAAATTTAAGACTAAATTAAGAGCAAATGACGCTGACGGTTTATGAAAATTTAAGAACAGGCAGCCTTAACTACAAAGTTACTGTTTTCAAAGTTTATTGTATACGGGCCGAAATAGACAAGCAAGTTTCTTCAGATTATCACACCATTTTTACGAGAAACTGTTTTTCTGCAAATTTAGTTGCAGCAATAACAAATTTTGGCGTTGGAAGTAGTCTTCTGCATGAAACTTAAAATTCCATTTACACGTGCGTGCAACAATTTTTTTTTTTTTAATGTTGCAGCAATTATGTTGTGGCTATGTTCTGTAAGACCTTGAAAATCCATTAATACGTAGCAATTTTAATAGTCTTGCAGACAGAGATGGACTACTCAGCTATAATAATCTGAACTATCAATAAGCATGTTTCGAGAAAGGAAAGCGGTAGCAGCAATAGTAATTTAAAATGCTTTCAAAAAGGAAAAAGAAAAACAACTTAAATTGTGACTTGCTCAAAATCACACCGTCATTAGACAGGCGATTTTTAGCAAGGACCGTTTAGCAGTCACCCTTCGCTTTCTTGCCACAGGTAGCGTGGCCGACAGGGTAAAGACGTCATTTTTATGACAGCACTGATCGCATGATCTGGGTTCAACCCTCGCTCTGGTCACGTTGTTGCGTCCTTGGATAAGACGCTGTATAATGATTATCTCTGCTGGGTGGCTTTGAACGAGCGGTAAATTCAGTGGACAAAAATTCAACGAAATTCACAGGAACGTTGGATCACTGGAAACTTCTTAGCAGGTTCCAACCACGATGTAGTCATTACAATGAAAAGTGCGCGGATTATCCTGTATTTAGCGTCTGACGCTGTCCGGTGACAGGAGGATAAATATGCGCTACAACAACAAGGTAAGAAAATATCAAGTGGAACTTCTGCGATAGTGAAAGTCGCGTTGCGCTTTAAATTTTTTATTTTGAGAGATTGCCGAAGTCGCGTGCGGACTAATGTCTTTAAAATTTGTTGCGGATTAATTGCGCTTCGCTTTCAATTTCTTTTTTTGTTGTTGTTAATAGCGCATGTTTATGCTTTTGACTTAATTTGGTTCATTTTGATCGTAATATTGTCAAATGCCGACCTTCTATCCCAAATTACTTACTCCTTTTCCGTCAAAAATCACAAAAATGCGTAATTTACATTGTTTGTTAAACCAGTGCCGTCGCCAGAACAAACGAGGTGAGGGGACATTAGCCGAAAGTAGGGGGGCACTAAAATAAACTAAGCTTTTGCACATCAAAAGTGATATTTTACGGCTACAAATTATACGTTATTTCAAAAACAATTTTGTATAAAATTATTTTGTATTGGCCGACTTTGTCCCAAATTGCTGTGAAGACCTTTTTTTTTTGTCTTCACTTGATTTCGGGGACAAAAACTCTTCAAGTTTCGGGGAAGACCCTTTTTTGGTATTCACTCGATTTTGGGAACGGAAAGACATAATTTCCCCTAAAGTACTTTTGCATTCCGAATGCGTTTGGTCAAGGCTGCAAAAGCGTCCCCCGATGCAAAATGCTACAGTTTAAGTGCTGTATGAATAATTGTAGTAAATCGCTAAAAGACTGAAGTCATAAAAAGGATTAAATTGCCTAACCCTTTTAGCCCCCCTTAAGTTCAAGTCCAAAACACGTTGAAACACTTGTTTTTTTTGGGGGGGTTACATTTTCTAAATGTCTTGGCTAAAGGGGGCTGAAGGCCTCTTTGCTCTTTCCCCTGGTTGCAAACTGACTGCGACCTGAAAAAACCTTGTGTCCTTTAAAAAAACAAAAACGGGTGGTCTTTCTAGAAATTTTTTCACGTGTTATTTCAGATCATCATCACTAGCGAAAAACCGGTTACGATTCTATAGGCTTACATCCCTATTCTGCAACACATCCGTAAAGACGTGTTGATAAGACGGATTATTGTGTCATATTTAGGTACAGTAGTTGGTGGTCAGCAATTTCGCTAAGAATCGAGAACACTTCAAACAAGAATTATGTTTGAATGTTATTATTCCTTTTTTGGTTATGGTCTATTGTCTTGTGGTTGAGTCATGCCCCAAAAAAGTATTTTGAGTAGACCGAAATGGGGGGCACAAGTAGTCGTTAGGGAGGGCACGGCCTCCCAGGCACCCCCCCCCCCCCCCCCGTAGCGACGGCACTGTGTCAAACACTTAATTGCAGAACTTAGGTTGCGCTTTAACTTGGTACAAAAATCTCGTTCTGCAGTTGCGGAATTGCGTTACGCTTCTACTGAATCAAAAAGCTTGTAGCGGAAGTTGCGCAACCCTTCTAAAAATATAAAATTTAAAGTGCGCCTCTTGTTCTGCGCTTTAAATGGTTTAAATAATCGTTGTATTTTGTTGCCCGCCTCCGGAAAATACTATTTTTTTTATCTTGAGTATGTTTATTGACAAAGAAAAACGTTATATGTAATGTTGAAAATAAAATTCAGGCGGAACTTAACATAGTTATCCACTTTTCCCATATGCATTTACAGTAATACACGTAAAAATTTTCAGGCAGGAACCAGTCCCGCCAGGCCTCTCTTTCTGTGGCTGCTGCCAGTATACCACACAAACAGTTTAGTCACAAACAGGTTAATAACGAAGAGTCACGTTCACGTAAGCATTGTCACTTAAACAAACCCAGCATTCATAGCATCACAAAAAAAGTTGATATTAAAGTGCGAACCCAGTGTAGACAAATAGAATTTATTGCATTTGAAATGAACTGCTTTAAGCAAAATCGTTACAATATTATTAACATTCAGTAATTTATCTTTATAGACAATGTCATACCGTACTTACATGTTTTTGCTCTAAGCAGAAAGCTTTTTTTACTCGGTCTCTATTATTCACTATATTATTATTATTCTCTATATACTCTATATTATGTCTTTATATTATCAATGCTTTCCAAACTGCAGGGCTAACTTCGAATTCACTTATCAACGCTTCTATTTCATAATGCTGTCCAAATAGAGTTTCCTGTAATGTACAGTATTGTTCAGTATTCATTGCCTTGTAGCAGGACAACGCGATAAAGTTTGAAGGTGTCCAAGTAGGTAGACGTAACCGTGTTAATAGCATCACGAGAAGTCAAAAAACTTGCAGCAATTTGAAACACGGCCAAAGTCGTGTCAATTTTGCAGAATGTTTTCTGAAATCTAGCAGAAAGCCATTTCCACGTCGCATGATAACCCTTCTGCAACGTTTCTGCAATCGTTGCATAATAATCTTGGTAGGCCATTTACCCACAGAAAAAAGTTGCATCAACGCTTCTGCAAGCGTTCTTGCAAAAAAAACTTGATCGTCTGTTTCGGCCTAAAGTCAATTTTGTCTTGTGTATAATATGTAGTATGTTGCAGACGTGGAGTCCTCGAGGATGTCCTTGGCCTCGATGACGTCCTCAAGGACACATTTTAAAGTCCTTGGCCTCGAAGGTCAAGTCCTTGGCCTCGAAGCCTCAAGTTCTTGAAAATTGCCTTGTCTTTGACTCGCGGACAACACTATTTTTTGAACCGATTAAATTTTGTTGAAAAACGTCAGAAACCTCGCTCAAAATTTGCGAAGATCCTTTTTTGTTTTCCTCTGTGGAGATCGCCCGAAAAATTTACGTGAAGACCTTTTTTTTTAAGATCGCCAAAAAAAATTATTTGAAGATCTTTTTTGTTTGGAGAACGCTGGCGTCTGTGTTCTCGGTCCTTGGCCTAGGCATCGAGCATTCCTGTCCTTAGCCTCGAGAAAACCTGTCCTTGACCTCGGAGATTTTTTGTGTCCTTGGCCTCGAGCCTTGTGTCCTCGTCTCCACCTCTGGTATGTCATCTCTTAAATGCCCGCCCTCAATCTAACTTTGATTGTTTACAAGTTACTTTCTGTACGCCATTTTATTTCGCGCATTTTCTTGTTTCTAAATTTTTGGTGTTGGTATATCAAAAAAATAGTCCGCGCAGATAATTCGCAGATCAGCATGATATGTCCTTCATTCTTATACATATCTGGCATCAGTAATGAAACTGGGATTTACATTGCTGGTGTTTCAAGGCAATTATAGGAAGTCTACGAATTCCTATTCAAGGGTTGTAAACCAAAATAACAACAACCTTTTTGTTTAATAGAACGAACATAATTTTTGCAAGAACATAGGACAATTTTTTCAACACAGGTTTTTGCTCGCACTTTCGGGATTTGCAACAGAAAGAAACAGAACCGTTCGCTCTTGCGAATTCGAGTCCAATATAGCTGCACCATCCCCAAATGCAAAATAACAGCAATACTTTTTTTTCATTTTGGGTCCAAAGCAATTGAATCATTATTTCTGTAACGGAATGGTAAAGCCACGCTTAACAAGTCACGTGGTGCTCGTGTCCAATTCGCCCAGGGTTCCGTAATTTTTTTCCTGCAAAACCTTGCATAAAGAGTAAGGGTTTGGACATCATAGCCATAAGAACAGAAATAAAAAGAAAAAAGAGGCAATTTCCTCATTGCATTAATGCGTTCTCGAATACCTGCGCAGATGGAAAATTCCAATCACTAAATCTGCAATTAAATTACAACTATAAGAGAAGTTGAATCTTAACATATTAATCAAAGTGATAGTTATATTGAAATTAAAAGATTTAGTTCCATGTTTCAGATCTTGTTCTTCTTCAAGTTCTTTTTTCGGCCCATTACTTATGAGCATTACTACTCCAGTAAGTTCCAAAATTTGTTGGAAACATAGGAGAAAAAATTACGCGTGAAGAAAAAAAGTAAATATTTGAAGTTTCCGTTGGACCGATAAGTTTTTTATGTCTTGCAATCTGCAAAAACTTTATTGCAAATATTGTTAGGAATTTTCTGAAAATCTATAGGCTAATACATCGTTTATGATGAGATAATGTTGGCTTAATAAGTCACGTGGTGCTGGTGTTTGATTCGCTTTCGCATTCTTTATTCATTTTCTGCAAAAGCTTGCTCATGAGTTAGGATTAAGTCTACATAACCAGAAAAAAAGTTGTAGGAATACAAAAAAAAAAAAAAAAAAAAACAAAGCAAAACAAAACAACGATTATTTAGTATTGAAATTATTGCATTCTCGATTAGTCCATACTTTTTTTTTCAAGAACCAGTAATTTTTCGGTTCAAGCTGACTGTTCTTAAAGTTTCACCAATTTTCACTCGCAGTTGTTCTTAATTTTTTCCTAAATTTATTGGAAAATAAAATGACCAAAGTTCATGTTTGTTTGGCTAAAACTTGTTTTTGGTTGTTGATCATGATTATCAAAACAATCATTAGACAAATCAACAACGACAACATGGAAGAGACCCGGAAAAGCTCAGCTCTTTTGATGTTGGTCTGTGTTCGTAATGTTTTGTTTTCATACCATGGCTGGCAATTTTCATAATTTGATCTTAAATATTTAGATGAACTGTGCCTCGTGTTTTTTATAATAGTTCTAATAAAAAAAGCATGTTGTATATCTAGTTCCATATTCACCTAGTCTGTGGTTGATATCGAGGTTTTAAAAAGTGCTTGATAACGAAGAGTTAGATGAAATATTACAGCAGAGTACCGCAGTGTTAAACATTAAAAGATTAAAAATTAAAACTTACAAAACCCAACAAACGGTTTTACCCGGTAATAGGACCATCAGGGGTAAAATAGGATTGTGAGAGGTTGCAGACTCGCGACCGCGCCTGATACTTTAGTACCTAGACATTATAGTTTTTTGCAGCCTCTCACCAGAAAGAGATTTATCGTTTGGTGCCTTTTGGTGATGATAACGCTTTGCTTGCTAATTGCTTCCATTCTAAACAAAAATAAACCATTAACAAATGAATCATATTCAAATATAACTGGGATCATCAGGGATAAATCACAATCAAAAGTATCACTGTGTATTTAAATATGATTTGCTCCTGATTATCACAATTATGGGTGAAACAGACGGCTGAGTTTTTAGGTTTTAATTATTAATGTTTTAATACTGAGGTATTCTGCAGTGTAAGAAGAAATATGGAAGAAAAATCTCAATTATTAAAACGGCGATAAATTATAATATCAATAAACTGCAACGGAAATTGGTATTTTAATGCAATAACCAACGTGATGGTTATGTTGAAATTGAAAGATTTAGTTCCTTGGTTTTAGTTCCTCTTCCTCTTTGAGTTCTACTTTCTGTACCAAGGAGTGGTTAATAATGCTACATTAGTAAGTTTTAGAATTTGCAAGAAGAAATTTAACGCATAAAGAAAAACAAGTAAAATAATTATTCATTTATACCAATTTTGATCGAGTTGAGCAAAAGGTGACCGAACTGTGTTTGTTTTTTTATAATTTCTCTTCAAATCTGTTTAGCTTAGAACAACAGCTGAAACGAGTTGAACACAACTGGAAAGAAATAATTGTAAAAGAATGTAAAAGAATAAATTAATAGGCGTGCTCGATTCGGTTGCATTGGTGGCAAAGTGGGCACAGATGAGTCTTTATTACGACCACCTTAATTGATGTTATTTGTAAAACATAGATATGAGACATTGTCATTCACATTGGTTCAATAATTAAGCAACACATTCAAATTAATGTTTAGCTTCGGTTCACTTTTGTGCGTTTAATTCCATTTGCGCACAGAATTGCCGCTTCCGCAGCTCTGCTAACTTAATAGCGTTGTAAAAACTAACAGTATCGAATGTTTGCTGCTCTATTTAAAAAAATACGACTAAAATTTTTGGGAAAATTTTAAAAGCTTTGTCAATGATCTTCAATCTCGTCAATGAATTTTCAGTAGTGGGCAGTAACGAACTACTAAAGTAACAAATTACTGTAAAACGAAATAGTTTTATAGTAATTTTTACACTAATGACACTACTTTTTCAAAAAAGTAATTTTTGTGGTAATTGTATTACTTTTTAGAGGTGTCAAAATTACTAATTACCAGAGGTGGAGTCCTCGAGGACGTCCTTGGCCTCGAGGACGTCCTCGAGGATACATTTTGAAGTCCTTGGCCTTGGCCTCGAAGCCTCAAGTCCTTGGCCTTGGCCTTGGCCTCGAAGCCTCAAGTCCTCGAAAATTGCCCTGTCCTCGGCTCGAGGACAGCACTAGTTTTTGAACAGTTAAAATTTCGTTGGAAAACGCCAGAAACCTCGCGGAAAATTTGCGAACACCTTTTTTGTTTTCCGCAATTGGAGCATAGGCGTAGACAAGGGGAGGGAGGCAGGCCCCCCCAAAATGTAATTTTACCAATGACAAAAATGTGACAAAAAAGCCTATTGTTTCTTCAGTTTCAGTTTCTTTCTAGCATTTTTCGCTGACGACAGTTTAACTAATTTACAATATTGAAGACCAGGGGCGCCGGGTCCCACTCAATTCAATTTTTGCCAGCCAATTTAAACGTATAACTCGGAGAAAATGGAGAGTTTTTGTCTTAAAAGTTGCTATCTCAGGCCCACATCTAGTCTTTTTGTGAACGTAATGCATTAATCAGTGCCGGATCTACCATAATACGACGCAGTACCAGATAGGGCCCCGAGCTGAAATTGAAAGATGTTTATGGTCTTCACCTACATTTCCGAGAAAGACGCTGCGAAAATCTCCAAAGTGCCAGGGGCCTAGCGCGATGCAAATCCGGCCCGGCAATAACATGGTTAGTAGACGTAACCATCTATTGTACCATTTTTCAAAAACAATTCAGTATTTCACCTCCAACCTCGCCGGCTTTTACGGACAAAATGGATGTAAAAAAAAATTAGCCACGGAAAATGCTGATTGAACAAATCATTGAACTTCGATTGAGGGTCCTGGGCCCCCTGGCGAACAGGTACTCCTATAACTGGTTATTTTCATGACAAAACAAAAGCCTCTAAGGCAAATCTTCGAGTGGATTATTATTTACTGCTAAAATGCAACCAGAGACAATGCACCTTACTTCCTCCTGCATGGACCAAATCACTAACAATTAAAGTTTAACTCCAAAACGCCAGATGTTAAACGTGTTTTGGACTTAAATTGCAAGTAAAAGGAGAATTAAACAATTTGATTTTTTCAATTGGCTTTCAAATGTCAAAAATCTCGTGCTTTCAAATGGCTCTGAACACCTGCAAAATATGATTCAATGGCATTAAAATAGCTTTTTTTTCCAAAAAGTTACAAAAAATCGCACAACGGCTGGGGGCGGGGCCCCCAGTCCCCCAAAACCTTCGGCGGCTGGGGATCCCGCCCCCAGGCCCAATGTGTGATACCTTTGAGTCACACTACCTTTCTCAACACATTTCCAACGTTAGATATTTTCGCTTTTCAACCATTAGTTTAATCCCTCTCTCTTTGTAAAATCCTGGTTACCTGCCTACAGGCAACGATTTCAGATCTTCCTACCTACGATATCTTTGTTCCACAAAAACTTCCTGTTTGGAAAAATTTTTGATGACATCTTTGCCTGTGATTTGTGATTTAGGCCTCCCCTAATCAAAAATTCTGGGTACGCCTATGAATTGGAGATAACCTAAAAAACTTTTTTGAAGACCTTTTTTTTGGAGAAGACTTGCAGCTGTGTCCTTGGCCTTGAGCATTCCTGTCCTTGGCCTCGAGAGGGTCTGTCCTCAGAAAGGCTGTCCTTGGCCTCGGATTTTCTTTGTGTCCTTGGTCTTGGAATCGGCCTCGAGCCTTGTGTCTTCGACTCCACCTATGGTATCTTGTCACCAGTAATAACCAAATAGCAGTCATGTCTAAAGCATCACTTGCGTAAGTTGGCACTGAAGGCTACTCTGACGATACATCAGCTACCAATTATGGCGCAAGCGACATTCACACATAACTTAGAAACTGGGGGATAAATTGCACTTTTGGCAAAGTGAGCTATTTTGATTTGATTTTAGTTGATTCGTTGCTGCAGTTATTTTTTGGATTTCTTATTTCAAGCTAGATGGGAGCTTACAAGTTGCCAGCCTACAAACGAACGACGCATGTTAATGGTGATTTTTAAAAAATCCTTTTGTTCCCCCGTAATGAGAACAATTTCAAAATTACAGCATTTTTTATTGCTGTTGTATAGAATATTTATTCTCTTGTCACAGCACAGCGTTAGACGCTAATTATTGGACATTCCGCACGCTTTCATTGTGATAATTGCTTCGTGCTTGGAGGAATTTGCACCAGCTTAAGAGTTTCTAGTTTTCCAATGTTTCCTGAATTTTGATTTCTTGCCACTGAATTTGTTGCTTGTTCGAAGCCACAAGCAGAGATAATCATCGTAAAGCACCCTATCCAAGGACACAGCAACCGTAACCAGAGTGTGAGTTGAACACAGATTATGCAATTAGGATTGTCGCAAAAAAAGCTTCGGCACTTTTGGCCACGCTTTTGGAGAACTCTCAAGAAGATTCTTGGTCTCTTCTGATTATAAAAAAAATTAGCTGTTTAGCTAAAGCCGTTAAAATATTTATTTTTTGTGAGGTTCAGTTTCGGAGGTTCTAAAAGAGGTGTAATTTCATAAAAATTGATTTCTGGGGGTTTAATTTGAGGGGTTTCCACGGAGGTGGCACCCAAAAATTTTAAGAGACAAAACCGTGTTTTTAACTCGACGATTTTGTTCAAAAATTAGATTGCGTTGTTTTGCCCTTTAGAACTTATTACAAGAGCGTACAATGTTCAGAAAAAAAAGAAACTTCATCGCGGCCAAAGCCAAAGTGGGATTGGTGCAGATGAAAGGATTTTTTGAGATAATTTTTTTGTATAAGTATTATCAGGTGAAATACTTTTGGCCGTAGTATACACCGTTTGTGAATGAGAACATCTTCTTCGCCAAACGTTCCAGGCATATTTAAAACTAAAAGCTAATACAAATGGAGGCCGGCAGTAACGTGCAGTAAATTTTTCTTCATGCAGGCGCGTAGCCAAAAATCTGCGATGGGGGAAGGCGTTGCGGGGTCTGGGGGGCGGATCCCCCAACCACCGGAGGCAATTGGAGTCTGAGAGCAAGACCTCTAGCCACCGGAGGCATAGGGTGTGGGGGTCGGATACCCCAGCACTCGAAAAAAAATTTTTTGGCAAATATAACTTAATTTTAGGCCTATTTTGATAAAAATTAATGCTATTAATACGTGGCACAGAAATTAGCTGCGCAAAAAATGATTGTACCGTACTAGTTGCATAAATGGGCTATGTAGGAGGTAGCTATCGCTACCATTTCAATTCTCTTATTTATAGATTGGTAAATCATAAAATTATATTTTGGTAGGTTGGTAAACCTCTCAAGGAGTAATCTATTACGGCTATATTTTATAGTGAGCGATACTGTATATATATAAAGGGCAGAGCTGGGCAAGTCCGCAAGTTAGTCCGCAAGTCCGCAAATCCGCAATTGCGGACTAACGAAAAAAGTTGCGGACATGCGGACTTGCAGACTTTGGCAGTTTAAATTGCGGACTTGCGGTTGTGGACTATTTTTAATTTTAGTCCGCAATTCCGCAAGTTTTATACAAATATTGAAATTTCTTACTATTTTCGTAAAATATTCATGTTTTTACCCAGCCAAACATGAGCAATCGATTTAATTTTTTCGAGTTCAAGTTCGGCAAAAATATCAAGTTTTTCGATTTCAGGCTGACATAAATACTAAGTCTGCTTTTCGACTTAATCGCTTTCTTTTTGTTGACATGGCGTTTGGTAACGTGAGAAACGAATACATGCCGCGTTCTCATCTTTTATGCAAATCGTTGGTTGATTTTTTAGAACATTTTAGAAACCCCTTTTGTGCTTGTTTTAAGAATCTTCTAGAACTGTCTTTGTGGTAATTTTAACTGTATTGTCTTAAGACCTTTAATCTTATAATCTTTAAGTCTGCAACTAGTGCTCAAATTAGATAGTCTTCGACAGTACGAGTGATATGGTGTTTCAAATTTTCCTAGTTTAGTGTATCAAGTTAGCTGTGTAGTAAGTTGGTTGCTGATGTTTCTATTTCTATAGTGCGACCTCGAAGCAGTTTTTTAATAGCATAGTCTAGTAAAGTCTAGCATAGTGTTAGTATAATCAATAGCGTAAATTTTGGTCCAGTAAATTTTAGTTAATTGATATTGATTTGGCTAGCTGATAATTGACTTCTTGTTTTGCCGTGCTCCTTTGGATGAATCAAATTTTTGGTATTCTGTGAGGAATAACATTGTTATATTTATATCCAAAGTGTGGTATGACTGCAGAAATATGAAGGATACGGCGCGCGGCGAGACAGGCTATTACGAAAGGTTCTAACCTGATTCAAATTGGAGTCAACACTGTTTTCTCGAGTTCAGCAAAACAACCGACTTTTTTTGGGTTTAAGTTCGAATTTGCAGCCCTGGTTCAAAGTATGGCCTTGCTGTTTTTTACCGTGAGTTCACAAAGGAATAATAATTTTCAAACATGATTTTCGTTTGAAGTTTTCTCGATTGTTTGCAAAATTGCTAGCCACCAACTGCTTTACATAAATGTGACCCAATAATCCGTCTTAATAACACGCCTTACGGATGTGTCGCGGAATAGGGATGTATGCCTATAGAAGCGTTACCGGTATTTCGTTAGTGATTATGACCTGAAACAATACGTGGAAACGTTTTTATAAAAGAACAGCTGTTTGTTTTTAGAGCACGCTCAAGATTTATTTTTGTTCGCAATCAGTGGCACAATTAGGGGAAAGGGGCTAAGGGGTCATCAACCTCTTTAACCAAGTCATTTAGAAAATACAACCAAAAAAAGAATAAGCGTTTAAACGTGTTTTGGACTTGACCTAATGTATATGGGGGCTCAAGAGGCTAGACAATTTAAATCGTTCAATGACTTCTGGATTTTAGCAATTTACTGTAATTACTGAAATGGTTTTAAAACGTGCGAAATCTGATTTAAATGGCGTTAAAATCGCTACTTTTGCCGCAAAATCGCAAAAATCACCCAGCAGCTGAGCCCCCTCTGTAACATGATTGAGTAGCAACGGTTTGTTCAGCACGGGACCTAAATTAGACAATTTTTGTGCAAAAAACATTTACTTTTAGTTCAAGCCCCTTCTCTCTTAATAAAACCCTGGTTGCACTTCTGGTCGCATTCACTCCTGTAGACATATTTTTCAAGCGATTATACCGGCCGCATGCGAAACGACCTAATAAACGCTGCCGAGCTTATATGTATCTTTTTCCAAAGATGAATACAAAATTGTAGCTTTAAAACATCAGTTTTTATGTGCAAAAGTTCAGTCCATTTTATAGTGCCCCCCCCCCCAATTTTCTGCTAGGGCCCTCTCACTTCGTTTGGTCTGGCGACGGCACTGCTGGTAGCGTGTGCTAATTTATCTCATTCTTAGAGTATTTATTGAAACTAGGGACTAAAAATTTAGTAATACGATTAGTGATATGAATGTTTTTTTGCCTTCTACTGCCTTTGCCTTTTCCTGCCTCAAAAAAAAATTGTTTTCTTAGAACATATTGTTGCAAGCGGAAATGCGGATTGTGCTTTGCTATTTGATGTCTTCTCACTGTAATCCAATGGCTTTTAATCTCCAAATCCCTAGCTTCATTGTAGCATTTTTAAGGGTTCGCCGGTGGGTTGTGCATTATGCTTCCACGCAGTTTAGGCACCTACTATATAAGCGGAAGCGCAACCAGGGGGCTGGGGGCTAAAAACTCTTAGCCAAGTCACTTAAAAACTTTAACCAAAATTACAAGCGTTTAAATCTGTTTTGAGTTGGACCTGAAAGTAAGAAGGGCTGGGCTATTCTTAAGCTTGTCATCCGAAAAAGCAGCTCAATAACAAGTCATGCTGAGGTACATTTACTACAATCAACGATCGTGAGTAATTTCTTTTATTGCGTGGAATGTATTCACCATACGTTTGCTATACTTCCCACATGTAACAACTTTTGACTTATTTTTGCCAATCAACTCTGAGTAGTTCACTTTGGGACGTGGTTGATTGCAAAACTCTTTCACTCGGTTCATAAAAAGTTGCGGACTTGCGGTGCGGACTTCAAGAATTACGAAGTTGCGGACTTGCGGTTGCGGACTTGCGGTTGCGGACTTGCGGTTGCGGACTTGCGGTTGCGGACTTGCGGTTGCGGACTTCAAGAATTAGGAAGTTGCGGACTTGCGGTTGCGGATTCAAGAATCTGGAAAAGTCGTTGCGGACTTGCGGTTGCGGACTAAGCTTTTAAACGTCCAATTGCGGACTTGCGGTTGCGGATTAAGAAAATTGAAATTCAGTTGCGGATTTGCGGACTGCGGACTTGAAAAAAACCTTGCGGTGCCCAGCTCTGATAAAGGGGGTCTAATTGAAGGAAGGTCGAGAGAAATGGTTGGTAATTAACTTATACTGAATAGCTCTCCCCCCTATTTCTGCGCTTAAACACATTTTTTTTTTTTTTTGATGAAACCTACTGTATGTTAAGCATTTTTCAATAAGCGATCAAATTTGATTACCAGTTTTCGACTATTCTTTAAAGTCTTTTTTCTGATTTATAGGTTTTATTTTTGACAAATTAGCCCCCTCCCTCCTTCAAAAAACGTTTAAAAATATGCTTTAAATAATTTTTTATAGTCCCCCGCGCGCCCCCTGGCTTCGCTACTGTATTCACGCCTGATCTGATGAGTATTCATTACGTAAGTCGTCTCTTACAACTTTTTCTTAGCGGTTCTACTTTTGTTTCGCTGGTGCATGAATACTGGTAATGCATCATTTTGCCGTTGCAAGAAAACGTCAATTTTTCAAATAGGCCAGAAAACTGCTAACGCTAAGTCCCTGCGGTGGTAGTAGCGAGTAAGACCAATAGTTAAACACCAAATTAAGAAAAAAGATTCGTTTTTTATTTGGTTTATTCGCAAGCATTTTTACAGCGTTCAAGTTTTTAATTACTTTCGTAAAATCCCTACTAAAAAATAAAACAAAACTAAAGTACCGGTACCGCCCAAAAATAGCAAAGTACCGCGGTACCGGTACCACAAAAGTACCGACGGTACCGGTACCAAGAAAGTACCGCGGTACCGGTACTGCGGTACTTTAGTACCGCGGGACTGCCCACCTATGCAGAAAGACATAATTTCTACTAAAGTACTTTTGCATTCCAACTGCGTTTGGTCAAGGCTGCAAAAACGTCCCCCCATGCAAAATTTTACAGTTTAAGTGCTGTGTACAGACAAGGTGCAGATCACAAAAAAGTGTTTGCAGTTGAAACAACAGGCTGTGTATCAGTTCGCAACGTGTTTGTGATGACGTCGCCGTTCTAGCATTATCGAGGATTAACACTTGATTGGCTGATTATGTTCGATTTCCAACCAATCAAAACAGGTTGTGTCTGAGAATGACGCATGGTTGTGCGATTGGCCGCATATCTTTCTGCGCGTCAAAAAAGACGATGAATATGATCGATTAAGGTGCGTTTAGACTGGACGCGAAGCAACGCGAAGCGAAGGTTGGCAAAGTTCGCCAACCTTCGCAAGTGGTCGATTACGTCACTCGCGAAGGTTGCCAACCTTCGCAAGTGGTTGCTAATCTTCGCGACTGGTCGCTTCATAGCAGAGGTGGAGTCCTCGAGGACATTTTTGGCCTCCAGGACGTCCTCGAGGACACATTTTGAAGTCCTTGGCCTTGGCCTCGAAGGTCAAGTCCTTGGCCTTGGCCTCGAGGCCCCAAGTTCTCGAAAATTGGCCTGTCCTCGGCTCGAGGACAGCACTAGTTTTTGAATTGTTGAAATTTCGTGGAGCGCTTGAATAATTTTTTGGAAAACGTTTTTTTGTGGAGATGGCTTGAAAAGGTTTTGTGAAGACCTTTGTTTTTTTGGAGATCGCCCTAAAAAGTTTTTGTTGAGACATTTTTTTTTTGTAGAGCACTTGCACTTGTGTTCTTGGTCCTTGGCCTTGGCCTCGAGCATTCCTGTCCTTGGCCTCGAGAGTGTCTGTCCTGGGAAAGGCTGTCCTTGGCCTTGGATTTTTTTGTGTCCTTGGCCTCGAGCCTTGTGTCCTCGACTCCACCTCTGCTTCATAGGCTAATTTTAATGACTTACTTTTAAAATGTATTCAATAAGCAGAAAGCTTTGCGTACTTTATTATTGAAGGGCTATTATAGTAATCACAGGTTCTGTTTCGTCATAGCGCGCTGGAATTACCGGTAAAACGAAGATTGAGTTTATATTATGTTATCACGCAATAACCGTGAAAAAGAGTCTAGACTAATAGCTCAGGTAACAAAACAATAGTGAGAAAAAAGTTTGTAAAGTATAAGTGAAAAACGAAGTACAATAGATCGAATTTGGAAATGAAAACACAAGTCATTTTTTCAAAAACGTAGTACTACTTAGCCTATTTATTAGCTATCAATGATTTGTTTAGATCCTTCCACTGAAAACTTGCCATAATCTGTTTTGACGATGACAGTTCTGGTTTTTAATGCAGAAACGCAAAAAGCTGGAAGCAGATGTCAAAAGTTCTCTCAAGGAGTTTACTCAGTTAACAAATCCTTAAACGCTTTCACCATCCATGTCTCATTATGGTAGTGGTAGATCTACTGGTATCTTGTAGAGTGTAGAAGACCAATAGGCTAGTCTACAGGTACATTTAAAACATAAACTATGTTGTTTTTTTGATGTGATTTTTTTTCAGGCAAGCATGTTATGATACCTGTTGTAAGCTTAAACAGTTGTTTGTATTTGTTATTTAGTGCTGTTTATGAAGACTCCCAATGTTAACGCTATGAGTAAAACTGAAAGCTGGATTTGTCATCAGTTAGGCCTTTGCAGTGGATTTTTTGCTTATTGTGCAATGGATTGCTGTGTTGATTTGCTGGAGAAAGCAAAAAAACATTGCAGTTTTGCATGATTTGACACTATCATCGAAGGATAAGAATTTAGCACAGTACTACCAGCAGTTGCTTTGAGGAAAAGTCAGCCTCTAAAATTAAGTTTGGTGTTTTATTCGCTAGCGGAGCGCTTATCGATGTTTAGTGCGAAGTTAAATGCTTTTGAGAGCATTTTATTAGTTTACATTTTCTTGCGGTACCAGTAGGCTACGTTGCGACGGTCGCGTTTACCTCAAAGGGCTTCGTTTTAAACCACCGTTTGTAAGATACAGACAAACTTATAGCTGTAAGGTCAAGCCCCCTTTTAGCAAGTTTTTGGTTATGCCCCTGATAAAAAAAAAACATCTAGATTTTTTTATGTGGAAATTGTTACTCAAGCATCTAAATAAAAGTGTTGTTAGTTCTCACATTTTCATGTAACTGACGCTTCCTTCCCCAGTCCAATTATTTTTATTATAACTGCTGTATCAAGTTTTTTTGTTTAGTGGTGACTAATGAGAATGGAACAATATTAATGAACTTGCTAGGCGGGTACTTCTCTACCAATAATAGTAACCTCAGCAAAAAAATAGAACTCACTTTTTACTGGTTAGATATATATTGGCTTTCTAGCTCATCTAAATACACTGACTGTAATTGTAATTATTGAACTTCAGACTTATTGTTTACTTTGTCACTTTATTCACCATGTAAAGCAGTAAAAATCTTAAGAGACAGTAAAAATGCTTTGAAATTCACAAACAACTAAATTCAGATATTACACAAAGACACAGTAAATGAATATTTAACACACTTGACACTTCTATTTTCATCACATAGGAATGGAGTGAAAAATCACTACCAGACTGCAATATTCATGATTATAAATTGGGGTAGTCCAAAACCATTGCTTCCAGTTCAACTTGATCACGGTCACAAACCTTCAGAAACAAGAAGACTTTTAAGAGGACATTCAGAAGAAAAAATTCCAAAATTCCATGTTTGTAGCTATTCAAAGAAGTGACTAATAATTAGGCCAATCCAAAAGTTCATAGAAATTTTTCGATTTTTTGTATCTATCTAGCAGTGTAGATTGAAACCAATTCTAAATACAGTTTTATTCACCAAGTTGGCTTGGTCAAATAGACAGTAAAAAAAACTTTTGCGAGTTTTCCAATCTTCAAGGAGTTGTTCAATTGTGGTTACTTTTAAAACAACAAGCTAACAAACAATGAGTGAAAACACTTATCAACACATTCAAAACTAGCCTGTTGGTGGGTTATTTTATATTCTGAAAAAAACAACAACACCATGTTAGTTTAGGTTTACTTTAAGACAAAAAAAAGCAAAAGCTGCTCAGCTAAAAGAACCACTGGACTGATACAATCAGGATGTCGAACCGTTTCAAATAGCGTTTCAGGTTTAGCTCCTGCTCAAAACATTTTCTCGGTTCAGGTTTGGTTCGGGTTCACTTGAGCACCATTTTCGAGGTTCAGGTTTGGTTCAGGTTCACTCAAGTAAAATATTACTGGTTTAGGTTCGGTTCGGGTTCATTGACTTAAAATTTAACTGGCGTTACTCGTTTCGTCCAGAAAAAAATCAGTTCAGCAAGTTAACATGAAGCCATAAAAAAAAAGGAGAAATTGCTGATCCTGTTGATGATCACCACTGCTCTTATTGTGCGTGTACCAGCGCCCGCGGCATCCGGATATGGAAAATAATATTCTTACTTTTGTGAGGGGTTCAGGTTCGGTTTGGGTTCACTTGAGCACAATTTTGAGGGTTCAGGTTTGGTTCAGGTTCACTGAAGTAAAATTTTGCTGGTTCAGGTTCGGTTCGGGTTCACCAAAATGAAACAGTTCCTTCGGGTTTACGGTTCGGGTTCAGGTTCGGTTCGACACCCTGGATACAATAGCTTCTGCTATGCTGTACAGAATAAAAAGTTTTGTTTTGAAAGCTAGATGTCGTGGGGCTAAGCCTATTGCTTTGGTGTATTCATTATAATGAAGCTCTGAGATCCAGCATAGCTATGAAAAATCACTCTAGGATTTACAGCCTTAGCTGTCTAGATCCAAATTAACTTGGCTAACCTAAGGCTATCGCGAATCTAACTTTGCCAACAACCTACTCTTTGGACTGATAAATAGGCGCTAAACCATACAAATATACTATTTACATTATTTTCTAGCAAATTGCGATCGTAAAAATCCAATCAGTGATTTAGTTGGTTATCTTACAACAGCCTGCAAGCAAGCGCTGTTGCGCAACTGCTCGCGAAGGTTGCGACCGGTTGCAACCTTTCGCGAGCTGTCGATGACGTCAAATTTTGGTCGCTTCGCGTCCAGTCTAAACGCACCTTTAGTTTAAATGTAAGCAGCACAGGCACATAACCGTCTGAAAAATTATTGGCAAATTTTATGTTCCGCAGTTATATTTTGTTGTTGGTTTGTTTCAGTGTAAAATAAGTAGTAGGCCTACACAAGTTTTGTTTACGAAAGTTTTTGTTTGTTTAATGCTGACAGATTAGGTGCTGTTAAACGTGTGTACAATCGCGTAGCTAAAAAAGTTAATCATGTTAATAACGGGTATCGATCTGAGATCTCAATAATCTAGACTTTTCAGAACAGACCTGCTCATACAGCCTATCGAAGCCGTTTGTTGCGGTCCAAGATATGATTTTATGTGATCTCAAACATAATCTCTTTTAAAGTTTTAAGCAATTCATATTTGTCGTATTGCGATGAGATAGCTGATGCAATGGCGTGTGTGAGCGTAAAACTGGAGTATACGGCAAGTGCTTTTTTGACCAGCATCTTCACTTTCAATATGTTTGTCATCAAGTGTAGTAGTAGTAGTACAGTGGAATTCGGTTAATAAATCCACCTCGGTACAGCCAGTTTTGGATTTAATACGCGGCGGCTTTAATAAACGGCGTTTTCTAAAATGCACAAGACGACTCCGTTCCAAGCAAATTGGATGTAATAAGCGACTGGATTTATTAACCGTGGATTTATTAACCGAATTCCACTGTAGTACTGTAGTAGAAAAACTTATTCCTCATCAAGCACTCACGCAAAAGTATAATAGCACTACTTATGACGCAATATAAAGGCATTAATGTTGGGTTGATTGAGCAGGAAGCATCGAATAACCTTGCGGTTTTCAGAGTCAAGGTGCTTCCTGTCAACGTACTAACCAGTTTTGTTGCAGTAGCCTAATATTTAAAAAATCAAAGTACAGTTAACGTTTTAGCTAATTTCAAAGCAAAAAAAAAAACAGTAAAAAACTTTCTGAACCCAGTTAATTGCGTTCTTTGTGTTGCATACCACAATGACGGAAAACTAGAAAAGAAACATTAAAAAATAGGGCAGAGTGTTTAACTCAAAATGGACAAATAAACACTTGCTCACAGTTGTAAACTCAAAAGTACTGTGTTTAGTTTGGCCAAACGTGGTTTGAGTTCCAAAAGAACATAATCTCAGACGCCATTTTGAAACCCAACATCCGAATCTCGCTGAATTAGATGCTAATGAAAATAGACTTGAAGCTTAAACTTTAGACTCCGATCTTTTTCCACGATCACAAGACGTTTCGTCATAATGGTGGTAGCTACAACAGTGAAAGCACACGGCCTGTGACAAGTAGGGCTGCGTTGTTAATACAATGGCCTTTGTACTGCAGCGAGTTGTGCTGGTCTGTTCCGAGAGTATTTCGAGTTAGCATTTATCTATATGACCGCATAATAGTGTCGCATTCCAAATTTGTGCGAAAAGATTAAGTTAGTAACTGAATAGCAATCAATAGTTCCAATTTGGCGGCAATAAGTAAAATTCTTGTCATAGCAACTAGCCAACCACCTTACAACAAAAAATTGGAAAACATATTGTGCAATACAATTCAAACAATCTCAGAAAAAAAAAACAAAGATAAATATTGCTTTGATTAAAATGTTTATATCTTCGAATTTTATTTAATGCGATTCTGAAGTTCTGTACCATCAATCAAATTATAGATGAATATGTGGAAAGCGATTAGGATCTTAGAATTACGTCTTTCTGACATCTTTTTTATAAACTTTTAAAAATAGTATTAGTAACGAAACGTTTTAATAATACTGGTGATCACTTTTAAAACACGTTAAAAAAAAAGTTACGATGAAAGAATACCGAAAGCGTGATATTATTATTAAGATTGTCACAAATAGATGGATCAGTTTGTGTCTATAATGCAAGTAGGCCTAGACTAGAGATCAACACCAACTGCTAAGAATTGTAATGCTGCAATTGCTGATGAGGAGAATGCTTCAGATTCTGAATCAGCCAAAATTGTTAAATTTGATTTCTCGATTTTGCTTTATACGTTGGTGCTGAAAGCCTTGCTTTAGGCACCACAATAGCCGAAGAGTTATGATATAATGTTTGACGGCGGAAACAAATAATCCAAAGTTCAAAACCTGCTCGGTATTTTCAAACGATTTTGTACTCACTCAGGTTAAATAATTAAATTAATATTTTTTAACGCAGAACCGTGTCGAAGTGGCAGCATAATGAAAGCGATCATCTGATCATTGCGTATGCGTATTGTGGTATAGTTTCGAACCCAGATTTCTTATTTCCACGTAATTCTTGGCTGTAGCTTGCTGTGCAAAACCGCTAATCCTTGTTTGCAGAAATCAATTATTGTGTTTGATTGACGCTTTGATTTTTACAGTTGTAGCGCTTCATTTTTGCAACGCGCAATCTGGAAAGCAGTTACAGTGTTACATTTAAGTTGCTGTATGTACACTAGATCAGAAGTTGAATGTATTTGGTATTTTACTATTATGTTAATTTGCAGATGTACTTTACTTTTATGTTGTATAAAGCCTTAGAAATATACTAATTTGAATTTAATGTTTCGGGTTACAACAATTTATACAACATAAAATCTCTCCATATGGAAAAGGTATTGAAGCCCGAAAGGTTTGACATTAACCCTACGGCTCCAAATGCAGCGAAACTCTGGCGACATTGGCTCGCTACTTTTGAAAATTTTCTAGCAGCGATTGAGAGCGAGAATCTAAACAAACTTACGGTACTTACAAACTATGTTTCGGCTGACGTTTATGAGCTTTTTGGAGAAGCTGCTAACTACGATGCTGCTCTAGAAATATTAAAAGCTGCTTATGCGAGAACGCCTAATGAGATATTTGCAAGACACGCATTATCAACCAGGAAACAACAACCAGACGAAAGCTTAGACGAATATCTGCAGATACTAAAATCATTAAGTAAAGAATGCAATTACCGACAAGTTACAGCAGTTCAGTATCGAGAAGAAGCCATCCGAGACACATTTATAAGAGGGCTGCAAAACGGTAACATTCGACAACGTCTGTTGGAAAACGAGAGATTGGATTTGCAAGCAGCCGTTACTCAGGCTAGAGCGCTAGACACTGCGCAAAAGAACGCTGATTTATATAAAACGCACGTGACCGCCGTAGCGGATTTGACTCCTCATCCGTCAGTACCACCTCTCGAGAGCAATCATAATGGGGGTGACTCCGCATCTTGTGCTGCGTTAAAACGAACGAATTGTTATTTTTGCGGATTTACCTCGCATCCGCGATCCAAATGCCCAGCACGAGAAGCAGTATGTCGCAAATGTAAAAAGAAAGGACATTATCAACGCGTTTGCCAGTCTAAAGCAGTTGCTGCTAATGAACTTACCACAGCTGCAATGTACTCACCGCTATTAGCAATGGCCTCTCTTCGAGGTGTACCTGCAGGTTTAAGGAAATCCAGCGTCTTTTTATCAATCAACAAAAGAAAGCAATCGCATTAGTTGACTCGGGAAGTACAGATAGCTTTATCCATCCTAGATTGGTTGATGCTTGCTGTCTCAAAATTCAGCCAATAAAAGAAACAATATCGATGGCAACCAGCACTTTAACCGCACCAATTCAGGGATATTGTACAGCCGACATTGAAACTGACGATGGAGAATATTCGAATGTGAAATTGCATGTGTTTCCCAACTTGTGCGCGGATGTGATACTCGGTCAGAACTGGCAAGCAATGCACGAAAGTATTACTATCAATTACGGCGGTGAGAAGCCACCGGTGAAGATCTGCAATTTGACAACGCTGGATGTCACCCCACCGCCATTGTTTCAATACTTATCTCCAGATTGTAAGCCGATTGCGACAAAATCGAGAAAATATAGTCATGAAGATCAAGAATTCATCAAAAACGAAACGAACCGTCTGCTTGCCGAAGGGATCATTGAACCGAGTGACTCGCCCTGGAGAGCGCAAGTGGTGGTCACGAATAACGAACGCCACAAGAAAAGGTTAGTTATTGACTATTCTCAAACTATTAACAAATACACAAACTTGGACGCTTACCCGTTGCCAAATATAGAAGAGACTGTAAACAAAATCTCACAGTATCGTGTGTTTAGCACCATAGACCTAAAAAGCGCTTACCATCAGGTACCAATTCGTGAGCATGAGAAAAAGTATACTGCCTTTGAAGCCAATAAGTGTTTGTATCAATTTTGTCGTATTCCTTTTGGCGTCACGAATGGTGTGGCTGCTTTTCAGCGTATAATGAATAGCTTTATTGCCGATGAAGGTTTAAGCGACACATTTGCTTACTTGGACGATGTAACTATTTGTGGTAAAAACCAAACTGAACATGACAAAAACCTTCACCGATTTCTCGATGCGGCGAAACGTAAAAATCTCGTGTACAACGAGAAAAAGTGTACCTTTTCTACTCGTAAGCTAAATATCTTAGGAAGTGTTATTTGTGATGGTGTAATTAAACCTGACCCTGAAAGGCTCCAGCCTCTTCGAGACATGCCTCCTCCCCATGATTTAAAAAGCCAAAAACGTGTAGTTGGTTTGTTTGCATACTACTGTAAATGGATTAAGAATTTTTCAGATAAAATACGACCTTTGACGCATAACACTGAGTTTCCTATTGCTGGTGATGCATTAATTGCTTTTAATTTGCTTAAGTGCGATATTGAGGACTCTGTTATTTGTTCAATTGACGAGTCACTACCCTTTCAAGTAGAAACAGACGCATCTGAATTTGCGATAGCTGCTACTTTGTCTCAAAACAGTCGACCTGTTGCGTTTTTCTCACGCATGCTTAATGGCTCTGAACTGAGGCATTCCTCTGTAGAAAAGGAAGCCTCTGCAGTAATTGAAGCCGTTCGTAAATGGAAGCATTATTTGACTGGCCGCCATTTTACATTAATTACTGATCAAAAATCCGTGTCGTATATGTTTAATACTAAGCACCATGGAAAAATCAAAAATGATAAAATAATGAGATGGCGAATTGAACTGAGCACTTTTGATTTTGACATTGTTTATCGCTGTGGGGAAGAGAATATTCCCGCTGATGCTTTATCCCGTGTTAAATGTTTAAGCATGAGTATTGATAAGCTCCGAGATGTGCATGAGTCTCTTTGTCACCCAGGTGAGACACGAATGGCACATTTCGTAAAAGTAAGAAACTTGCCTTTTTCTATCGATCAGATTCGCCAAATAATTCGTTCGTGTCAGGCCTGCAGTGAATGCAAACCTCAATATTATCGGTCAGCGCCAATGAACTTGATCAAAGCTACGCAGCCCTTCGAAAGACTGAACATTGATTTCAAAGGTCCACTTCCGACTACTAACCAAAATCGCTATATTCTGACAATTTGTGACGAATACTCCAGATTTCCTTTCGCTTATCCGAGCCGGGATGTCAGCGCCAACACTGTTATAACACATCTTAGAGAACTGTTTTCTATTTTTGGAATGCCTGCATATATACACTCTGACCGGGGGAGTGCTTTCATGAGTCAAGAACTAAAGGATTTTCTTCATAATAAAGGCATTGCTACAAGCAGGACAACAAGCTACAATCCTGCTGGAAATGGGCAGGTAGAAAGACTTAATGGCACTATTTGGCAAGCAATCACTCTTGCTCTTAAAACTCATAAACTGCCTATTATTTGCTGGCAAGACGTTTTACCCGATGCACTCCATTCTATTCGAACCTTGTTATGCACTGCAACGAATGAAACTCCACATGAACGCATGTTTAATTTTCAACGCAGGTCAACCACTGGATCATCAATACCATCGTGGCTAGCAACACCAGGACCCGTACTTTTAAAGCGCTACGTGAGAAAATCAAAGTTTGATCCCTTGGTAGACGAAGTCGAATTGATCGAGGCGAATCCAAACTACGCTCATATTCGTTTTCCTGACGGGAGAGAAGACACGGTGGCATTAAAGCATTTGGCCCCGAAAAATGACCAGGAGGCTAGAAAAGATCCGCATGCTCAGAAACAACTCTCGAATGATTCAAACGATCCATCTGTCCCATTAACCAAGCCGCAAATTGCAAACAGTGAGTCGGATCGAGAACATGCTCCACACGATTCGTCAATTACTCAACCGACCGCAGTGCCGTCTCATGGAGATCCTATGCCACCACAACAATCGTCTCATGAAACGATATCCCCATCACCACAAACATCTAATGAAACTTCTTCGCCACCACTACGACGCTCACAACGGCAGCGGCGCCCACCTGACCGATATAAGGCTATAGATTACTTGTGATTTGGACTTTTTGCAACTGCCTCATTTTGTGTAATGTATTTCTTTTTTTGGCAGGGGAGAATGTGGTATAGTTTCGAACCCAGATTTCTTATTTCCACGTAATTCTTGGCTGTAGCTTGCTGTGCAAAACCGCTAATCCTTGTTTGCAGAAATCAATTATTGTGTTTGATTGACGCTTTGATTTTTACAGTTGTAGCGCTTCATTTTTGCAACGCGCAATCTGGAAAGCAGTTACAGTGTTACATTTAAGTTGCTGTATGTACACTAGATCAGAAGTTGAATGTATTTGGTATTTTACTATTATGTTAATTTGCAGATGTACTTTACTTTTATGTTGTATAAAGCCTTAGAAATATACTAATTTGAATTTAATGTTTCGGGTTACAACACGTATCACCATGGTGATCGAATTATAGACGAGATCCAATATTTTCTTTCATACATGCAGCGTTATCAGGAAAGTTGACGCAGACCACTGTCATTTTGGCTGAATGTTTCATTCAAAGTAATATGTAATTTGTAACGACAAATTACTTATTACTTTTTTTGAGAAGTAACGACTGCGGTAATTTCTTTACTTTTTTGAAGCAATTTTTAGTGAAGTAATTTCATTACTTTTATGCAGAAACTTGCCGACCACTGTAACTTTTTACAGGGTGAGGAGTTTTATCTATCAATATTTCAGCATATATTACCGAATTGATAAATAGTCAGTGGTCACAATTCCAAACAGTAAATACTAAAGTTACTATCAAATTATGAGACTAATTAGTGTAAGAAAAGTTGGAATTTTGGTTGAATTTCAAGTCTGCGCGTCGTAAAGTGATAGCTATGTTGAAATTAAAAAATTTTGTTTCAACTTTTATGTTTTTCTTGCTTAATTCAACAACAAAATTTTTTGAATGTTTTGGAAGCTGTAACCGTCTTGTTGAAAACTTGCTTATTTGACTGATTAAACGTAAATTGGAACGATTAGAATCAATAGCTTACTACAGTGACGAGATAATGACGTTGTTGGCATACAATCTACTGACACGTTAACCCAACATTTAACATTCTTTAACCAGGACCTGCGAGGGGGGTACATCGTACCCGGGGCTAAGAGGGTCGGGAGGATCTATAAATTCACGCGCACTCAAGTTATTGCTTCAGCACTCAATTACAGATAGTCGTAGCAATAGTAGTTTAGTGTGGAGGCCAAAGCTTTGCGAAGCCCTGTTTCTCTTTGATCTTGACAAAGGGCCCTATATCAGACTTTGTAGCCCCTGATAAGATTTCTCTCTCAGGCTCTGTTCATAGCTCTAACCTCTGCTACGAAAGAACTTCTCGGATATGCAGAGGAATTGACCTTGAATTGACTAACACTTCAAAAATTAGATCTTAAATTTTTTTTCCAGTGTTCTCGAATCTGATCAAAACGTTCGTTTGGAAGACAAGGTGCGATTCGCAGTCGAGTCATTCGAAGTTTTTTAATTTAGCACCCAAGGCTCTTCTGGCTTGCTTTTTTTTGTGTAAGAGAAAGTGAAAGAAGAACAATAGAATGAGAAATGATAGAGAAATCTTTAAGCGGCAGCGTGGCCGAAAGGCTAAAGGCGTCGATTTTCATTATGACTCTAATCGCATGATTTAAATTCAACCCGCTTTCTGGTCACGTTGTGATGTACTTGGATGTAATAAACTCACTAATATTTTAATTCGTAATGCCATTTTACTGGCTTTAAAAGATTATATTTCCAAATCTGTAAACACAAATAGAATAACATAAGATTGTGCTGCAACTGAAAACAACCCTATTTGACTCGTGATCGACAAACACTTAATTGAGACTTACAAACTAAAGATGCGAGATACAAACAGAAAAAGGCACAAGCGCCAAGTGCTTTTCGATTTAACACGAGTGATTAAAGCAAAAAACAAGTTTTACAAAAACCAAAAATTCCGGCATTCACCCGGGTCGAATAATTTTTCACTAACAAAGCGCTACAAAACACGCTGTTACAGTCCATAACAAATAACACGTCGTCGCAATCGCATAAAACAATGTTGGGGAGGTTGGGTTTCGTCTGGAGAAGAATTTGTGGCCTCTGATGGTAAAAACGCTCTTCGTTAGTCGATGGTAAAAAGTCAGATTAGGCACAATCACGTGCCTTAGTGCTCTCTGTAAACATTTTGGTGGGATCGCTACAATCCCAATTGACTTGTTGAGGATACGTGCAAAATTACGTAACGATACTGCAGTTTTGCAGATATTATTGAACCTAACATGAGTATATTGCGGGTTAGCTTCAAGTAACTTCGCATCGTGCGCATGCAAATCGCCTTTGCTTCTCACATGACATTTTACATAAACCGGGCCTGGCCTAAGCCAAGTGGACATAGTCACCCCATTCGAAGATTTTTGCAAATAAAAAAACATACCTTCATGTGGTGTACAATTTTTGGCCGTGCACAGCAATGACGATGTCAGGTGACAGGACGATAACTAATAATTAAATATGCACTATATACAAAAACAACAATATCAGTCAGTTGGAATACGTCAATAAAATTCAATAGATTAGAACAGAGATTTAGAGTTGTACAACACATGAGCAGCTAGAAAACGCCTAACAACTTAATTAATCAATCAATCATTTTTAATTCTTATTTACGAGGAAAAAAATTGCAAACTGAACAAGTCTATATACATTTGTTGCAGAAAAACAACTCTGATGATACTTATTATGCTTAAGTAACCAAAATTGTATCATACTGTGGAGTTTTCGAAAGAATATGTTTGCATTGAATCCAAAAATGTAACTGTGTTGCGTGCTCAATAAAATAATTTGGCACTGTGAGCTCATAATTTTGTGTGTATTTTTGGATCTTATAAATGACAATAACTTATTTTTTTTTGAGTGCAAATCAGCCATTTCACAGCAACTGAACTTCGCTGTACGAGCTTCATCATCATCGTGTTTGCTAGTGTTTTTGCTTTAGTTTCGTCATTTAACCACATGAAAGCTTGAATCTTCCAAGCTCAGACTGCACTGAAATTACTTGCAATGTTGAGAAAAAAATTTTAAACTTTTTTAATCTGAATCAAAAATATCAAGAATTGGATATTTTTGCAATGGAGGAAAAAAAGTTATTTGACAAGGAGCTGCAACTCGCTGAACAAATGAAACGAAGTTATTGCAAGGAATCGGTAGAAAAAGGAGAGCGACAAAAGGAAACACATCCTGAAAAAGCAGCTGAAATCCTCCACAAAATTGCTTTAATTTATAAACTGCGAAGCCCTGACAAAATTTCATTGATTAAATGCGTTGGTTTGTTGAATGCCGCCATTCTTCGAAATCCCTCAAATATTTCTCAAGTCAAAGCAGATCTCACTGATGTTTGCAAACACGTATTGAAGCAGGCGAATGCAAATAACCTAAATGCAGACCTAGTTCCATTAGCAAATACAGTTAAGGATAAAATTAAAAAACTAAGAAACATTGTAAACGATTTCCTAAAGCAAATTGATGCCCAAATCAGATCAAACAACACTAAAACTGAAAGTTTAAGAGAATTACAAATTCGCAGAGCAGAATCAATTCAATGCATCAACAAAACAATTGCAAACAAATACAAAGAAATCATGGCAGACATAAGCAACTATTGTTTGGACATAATGGGAAAACCTCCATGCGAGTATTCAATTGTTGGAATGGGATCTTTGGCAAGGAACGAAATAACTCCCTATTCAGATTTTGAACACATCATTCTTTTGTGTGATGACGAAAACTATGAGCAACATTTAGAATACTTTCGCTGGTATTCAGTCATATTTCACGTCATCGTTTTGAATTTTCAGGAGTCTATCATTCCCAGTTTAAACATTAAGAGTCTAAGTTGGTTTTTTGATGCTCACACCCCACGAGGAGTATCTTTTGATGGTATGATGCCACATGCTTGTAAGTTTCCTTTAGGTAGATTTGAAAAAACTATAAAGAAGCCGATTGTGACTGAACTTATCAAACCAGTAAATAAGATGTTGAAATATTTGAGTTCTGAAGAAGACTTGAAAAATGGATATCACTTGGCTGACATTCTGACGAAAACATGTTTTGTATTTGGAAATGAGAATATCTTTGATCAGTTTTTCAGCGGAGTTAAAACTTTTTTGAGCAGCAGATCTAAGCTAGAAAGAATTCACGAGATAGAAAAACAAGTTACTGATGATCTGGACAAGTTTTCTACTCGATTTCGACTTGCTAATTTGAAATCTCAAGACACAATCAACATTAAACAATTAGTTTATCGAAGCAGCACATTATTTGTAGCAGCTTTGGCTTCTATTCATAATATTTTTGAAAGTTCGTCTTTCGACAACATCAAAACAATGACCAACAGGAATATTATATCGCAAACAATGAAAGTCAAATTATCGTATGCCGTAGCAATAGCATGTGAAATGAGACTAAAAGTATACATGGAAAAGAAGTCACAATGTGACAATCCTGTTGAACTTAATCAAACCAATGAAAACATTAAGAAATTTCTCTGTATTGTAGGAGCTAGAAACACAATAAGCTACTTTCAAATTGCATACTGCTTGCAACGTGAAGTTGCAAAACAACTTAAATTGACGAAATTGCACTTTTATTCTGATCCGCAACTAATCAACATCACAATAGGGATGGCTTTTGGAATGGATATAGATTCCTCGATTTTTAATACTTCTTCAGAGTTAGCTTGGAATGTCAGACAATTTAACTTTGATAATTGCATTGAAAACCTCGAAACCAAATATTGTTTCAGTTATGACATCACAGAAATAGACTTTCAATTAAATGAAACATTAATTGTAACTCTGGCAGATCATTTATTTGAAATAAAAGTTTTTGACGAAGCTTTGGAATTATATCAACAGGTTCTGCATATTTCAAACAAAGACACTGGCGAAAAAAAAAGAAGTCGAGCAAGAGCTTGGATTTACCGCAAGATTGGTGTTTGCACAGCACATTTGCAAAAATGGAGCGAAAGTGAAGAAATGTTTCATAAAGAAATAAAAATACTTCAACTTACATGTCTTGATCAAGAAACAGACCAAGAACTTGCAATTGCATTCAACCACCTTGGTTCGGTTTTGTCAAAAATTTATCAATACAACGGTGCTGTAATTTACCTGAAAAAATCACTTGAGATCAAGAAAAATGTTTCACTGAATCTGAAAACAGACGGTAATGTGGCCACTACTCTTAATAACATTGGAATCTGTTTGATGGACATGCAGCAATATAACGATGCTTTGATTCATTTGAAGCAATCACTTGAAATCTACAAAAATGTTTCACTGAATCTGAAAACAGACGGTAATGTGGCCGATACTCTTAATAACATTGGTGGTTGTTTGATGAACATGCAGCAATATAACGATGCTTTGATTCATTTGAAGCAATCACTTGAAATCTACAAAAATGTTTCACTTAATCTGAAAACAGACGGTAAGGTGGCCACTACTCTTAATAACATTGGTGGTTGTTTGATGGACATGCAGCAATACAACGATGCTTTGATTCATTTGAAGCAATCACTTGAAATCTACAAAAATGTTTCACTGAATCTGAAAACAGACGGTAATGTGGCCAATACTCTTAATAACATTGGAATCTGTTTGATGAACATGCAGCAATATAACGATGCTTTGATTCATTTGAAGCAATCACTTGAAATCTACAAAAATGTTTCACTTAATCTGAAAACAGACGGTAAGGTGGCCACTACTTTTAATAACATTGGTGTTTGTTTGATGGACATGCAGCAATATAACGATGCTTTGATTCATTTGAAGCAATCACTTGAAATCAAGAAAAATGTTTCACTTAATCTGAAAACAGACGGTAATGTGGCCACTACTCTTAATAACATTGGTGGTTGTTTGATGAACATGCAGCAATATAACGATGCTTTGATTCATTTGAAGCAATCACTTGAAATCTACAAAAATGTTTCACTTAATCTGAAAACAGACGGTAATGTGGCCACTACTCTTAATAACATTGGAATCTGTTTGATGAACACGCAGCAATATAACGATGCTTTGATTCATTTGAAGCAATCACTTGAAATCAAGAAAAATGTTTCACTTAATCTGAAAACAGACGGTAATGTGGCCGATACTCTTAATAACATTGGAAACTGTTTGATGAACATGCAGCAATATAACGATGCTTTGATTCATTTGAAGCAATCACTTGAAATCTACAAAAATGTTTCACTTAATCTGAAAACAGACGGTAAGGTGGCCACTACTCTTAATAACATTGGTGGTTGTTTGATGAACATGCAGCAATATAACGATGCTTTGATTCATTTGAAGCAATCACTTGAAATCTACAAAAATGTTTCACTGAATCTGAAAACAGACGGTAATGTGGCCGATACTCTTAATAACATTGGTGTTTGTTTGATGAACATGCAGCAATATAACGATGCTTTGATTCATTTGAAGCAATCACTTGAAATCTACAAAAATGTTTCACTTAATCTGAAAACAGACGGTAAGGTGGCCACTACTCTTAATAACATTGGTGTTTGTTTGATGGACATGCAGCAATATAACGATGCTTTGATTCATTTGAAGCAATCACTTGAAATCAAGAAAAATGTTTCACTTAATCTGAAAACAGACGGTAATGTGGCCGATACACTTAATAACATTGGAATCTGTTTGATGAACATGCAGCAATATAACGATGCTTTGATTCATTTGAAGCAATCACTTGAAATCAAGAAAAATGTTTCACTTAATCTGAAAACAGACGGTAATGTGGCCGGTACTCTTAATAACATTGGAATCTGTTTGATGAACATGCAGCAATATAACGATGCTTTGATTCATTTGAAGCAATCACTTGAAATCAAGAAAAATGTTTCACTTAATCTGAAAACAGACGGTAATGTGGCCACTACTCTTAATAACATTGGTGGTTGTTTGATGAACATGCAGCAATATAACGATGCTTTGATTCATTTGAAGCAATCACTTGAAATCAAGAAAAATGTTTCACTTAATCTGAAAACAGACGGTAAGGTGGCCGATACTCTTAATAACATTGGAATCTGTTTGATGAACATGCAGCAATATAACGATGCTTTGATTCATTTGAAGCAATCACTTGAAATCAAGAAAAATGTTTCACTTAATCTGAAAACAGACGGTAATGTGGCCACTACTCTTAATAACATTGGTGTTTGTTTGATGAACATGCAGCAATATAACGATGCTTTGATTCATTTGAAGCAATCACTTGAAATCAAGAAAAATGTTTCACTTAATCTGAAAACAGACGGTAAGGTGGCCGATACTCTTAATAACATTGGTGTTTGTTTGATGAACATGCAGCAATATAACGATGCTTTGATTCATTTGAAGCAATCACTTGAAATCGACAAAAATGTTTCACTTAATCTGAAAACAGACGGTAATGTGGCCACTACTCTTAATAACATTGGTGGTTGTTTGATGAACATGCAGCAATATAACGATGCTTTGATTCATTTGAAGCAATCACTTGAAATCAAGAAAAATGTTTCACTTAATCTGAAAACAGACGGTAAGGTGGCCGATACTCTTAATAACATTGGTGTTTGTTTGATGAACATGCAGCAATATAACGATGCTTTGATTCATTTGAAGCAATCACTTGAAATCGACAAAAATGTTTCACTTAATCTGAAAACAGACGGTAATGTGGCCACTACTCTTAATAACATTGGAAACTGTTTGATGAACATGCAGCAATATAACGATGCTTTGATTCATTTGAAGCAATCACTTGAAATCTACAAAAATGTTTCACTTAATCTGAAAAAAGACGGTAACTTAGCAGTCACTTCTAATAACATTTCTTATTGTTTGCAGAAAATGCGTGACGTTGACAAACAAATTTACTAGGTTTTTGCCCATCATGTAATGCATTAGTAATAAAAATATTGATTAATAATACTTTGCTTCAATTGAATCCTGGTCATCTACGAGTCATCAGTAGCCACCGTTAACATTAGTCATTAACCAACAACAAATAATGCTGGCTTGTGTAGGCTTTGTTGAAGAATACCATTAAACTGAGCAAAGCAGTAAAAATAATGCCTATTCAACAACTTGGTTTGCTCCATTAAAGTGCTAGGTTTCAAAGACAGCTTATTAAATGCTTTGTAATCAAATCCGTTGGATAAATTGGTATTCTTTTTTGTTGTACAATGTTACTTGCTAACCAATCACAGCATTTTCATTTGAAGCAATCACCTAAAATCTTTAAAAACACTCTGCCTGATCAACAAGCAGGTTTTGAATTAGACGTTACTCTTGATAGCATTGACTTGCATTTTAGTTTTGAGAATTTAAAGCAAATTAATGCAATTCTTCGATGTTATTGTTTATGCATAATGTTTGATGCTTTGATTTACGTTACTCTTCCTGAATAATGTCGGAGAAATGAGCTCCTTTAGTTGGTACAATCCGTGTTTGATCTCAATACATTTTTAAAGTTAGAAAAGCTACATAACTTACCGCTTACTCGTATGAAAATGTTAGCAAACTGTTATGACTTGGTACGTCTCAAAATGGTAATTTTAAAGTGTCCATTTACTTATACCAACATACGGTTTACGGTACATAAAATGTACAAAAAGTTTATTTAAATTACCAACCTGCAAAAAGTACAGCAACTTTTTTTGTACTCAAGAGTTTTTAGTTTGTTATTTTCGATCTCATTGCATTCAACTGGCAGGAAAAGCGTCATATGGCTGGCGCTCAATTTAACCATCAAACTGTTTATGCCCATTTGTATTTTTTTACAAAACAAAATCTATTTGCAATATTGCCATTGATGTGCTTTGCTCTGGACCCCAAAGTTATGTTTCAAAAATTTAAAAAGAGTCAATTATTTTTGTTTTTATATTTCTTTTGACAAAAATTGGTAGTAGTCAGTTTTTTGAAATAGTGCTCGAAGATATACAGCAGTAAAATGTTTGTTATTATTGTCATCATTCTTTCTTTTACAAATTATAGCATCACCTGATGAGCCCTTAGGACGAAACAACGTGGTGTGCTCGTAACCTTTTACCGGGGTTTTATAGTAGTATTGTTTTGATAAAAATATTTTGTTTTGAATCCACAAGCAGATTTTTTCTTTATTTGTTTTAACACAGCATTTGATTTTTGTTATGTTTTGAATTATTGATAATTGAGCCTAGTGTTTGATGCTTTATTCAATCTACCACTTTTTTCCTAGATCATTTGAAAAACCTCGATGTTTCGCAAAATACTTTTGGTGTTTTTATAATCCTGAGTTTACGTTATGCGGTTTATTTGCTCAGTTGAAAATGTTTATCTACAGGGTGGGCCAAAAAAATGTTACCACTTTTAATCCATACACAAATTTTAAAAATGAACATTTATTCGAATTTTTTTTTCACAGATGTTTAACAAAAATATCCAATTAAAATTTGATAACAAAGTCTTTTCACTTTGTCTCTTGTTTCTTACACAGTTCAATAATTGATAACATGTTCAATCCAAGCTCCTCTTCTGTGGAGTACAGCTGCAACACGCACATTGAAGTTTGTGATGACATTGCCGCACATCTCAAGAGGGATTTTTCGAATTTCCTGACAGATGTTGGTCTTCGGGTCTTCAATGGTCTGTAGGTTGTTGTAGTACACCCTCTCCTTCAGGTACCCCCATAGGAAGTAGTCTGCGGGAGAAAGATCAGGAGAGTAGGCAGGCCATGGGTTGTTCGTATGCCGTGAGATGAGTCTATCTCCAGGAAAGTACTCGTTGAGGAAATCCAGTGAGACATTTGAGCAATGTGGAGGAGCACCATCTTGCTGGTAAATGACGTTATTCATATTCACTCCCTGCTTTCTCCTAAGAGCAGGAATATGAAACAAAAGTCTTAGTAATTTTGAAAATGGTTAGAATATAAAAAGTGGTAACATTTTTTTGGCCCACCTTTTATGTATGTGTTTTATTAATTCATTTCTGAGTATAAACCTGATACTGCCGCTGTTTAACCTCACCAAAGCAAAGGACAATTTTTTAAATCTGTTTGGAAGTCTATCGTCAGGCTACAAGGCGGTAAGCTGCTTTGCCTTTATGGAAAGCAAAGTTTAAGTGCCTACCCACGGACAACGACGCACAGGCAGCTAAGCGGTTTGAAAGTGGAACGTGGAGGCAGCAACGTTTTGAACTCGAACCCGAAAATCTAATGAGATAGCTGCACTACTAATCTGTATTTTTGATGATATTTTAGTGCTGGCCCAGTATGTTTTTAACACAGTTGTTTCAAACCTTTTGTCAGCATGCGTCACAAAGTATGCGATTGGTGATCTCATTCTGCCTAAGTTATTTGCATTTCCATTTTTCCAGCTTTGTTTTTTCGGTTTGTTTTCATGAATAAAGGATCGAAATGAAAACAAACCAAAACAAGAATCGTAAAACAGAATCAAAAAACGGTTCTGAAAATGGACGTACACAAACAGTGATATTGTTCTATTGCAATCAGTTTTGTTTACCAACCTGTTGGTCGAGCGCTAACGCGTTCGTCTCTGGACTATATCGAGTTCGTAACGCGTTCGTCCATATCGACTCTGGAGCGGAAGGGTCTGCGGTTCAAATCTTGGGCCGGTCAAATCAGACGCAGTGCTACCAACAGCTCGCCAACGCTGCGACATTTCTTCGAAAGGAGCTGTGTTGCCCGGGCGCAATGATGCGGAGATAGGCCCTGCAAACTCGTTACATGTCTCTACGTAATAGAGCGAGTATAAGGAAAGATTTGATGTAGTTTGGAATCATTTTTTTTGTGTGGTTTGAATTACTTACACTTACAGTATTTTTTTAAACTTTAGCGACAAGTGATAGCGTCTAATCGATCAGAGTTTTGTGGTTTCCTGCCGATAATTGCCAAATGTGTATTTTTCTGAAAATTTACTTCTGTGCTCACTTCTGCCAAAAAAGGGATTTGTATGTAAGCCTCTTTAAAATATCGAGACCTGAAAAGCGACACAATTCTAAATTAAAATAGGTTTGATTATATTTCAACTTAAAAATTCTTAAGGTCGTATGCACCGACGAAGATTAACTTTGATCCGCAGTTTATCGATTTTCTAAACTGTTGGTTTTGTTAGATCAAAAAAAAAAAAAATTAAAATATAATTGAAGTATATTTGCAAGTTAAGATAATTTATCCTTGAATCAGTGTTGCAGAGTCGGAGTCGAGGGAGCCGAAGGTTTTTACGGGGAGCCGGAGTCGAAAAAAGGATTTTTTCGGTGTCGGGAGTCGGAGTCACACGTTAGACTCCCGACTCCCAGTGTTGCACAAAAATTTAATTAAAATGTAAGCTACGTCCTGCTTTCCAATAACTGTAGTCAAGCTGCAGGTAGCAGTAGCACGCGGTAGTCTGGCTGCAACAGTGTACGCTTATATTTACATCTTCACATTTTGAATAGGTATGTAATCTCTGTGTTTAGTGTGCTGTCGTGCCATCCTAATTTGACAAAAATTCGGGTGCGATAACGTCGTTAAACATAGCTATTATTAAGACAAAAAGAGTAGCGATGGTAGCAATCAGCAATGTCAAGATCAGAAAAAATAAAGTCAGACTATTTGGGCTAATTGAATGAAGTACCGTGCTTCAATTTCGTTAGCTAACCAGCTCAAGGTCAACCCGAAATACGCATTTGATTGCATTAATATTGCAAATGAGCTTATTTGTCGTGATGAAAGGTTAATATATTTTGTTTTCGTTTGGTACTTTTGTGCACTATTCATTTCTTGCTTTAGTTTTTGTGATATGACGGTTTCGGGAGACCTTATCAATTCTTTAAAGTAATATTTTGGCTCATCAAAATTCTAAGCTGAAGTTTTGCGAAAGGATTATTTGAACGACGCCGAATCTTAAAAGTTTGTAAAGTACTGTGGTACATTACTCCACTTTCGTAACCCCCAAATTTCCAAAACCGAAATCATCAGTTAAACGTGTTATTTTATTATTTCTTAGATTTTAGTTATGATTTCCAATGAATACACTAGAAAAAAATTTCAAAAGGAGTACAATACTCCACAAAATTGTTCTATGGTTGTTGTGCATAATACTTCTTTTTCTGGCTTCCTTTTTGCGTAACTTACAAATCATTTGTGCTTGTGATTGTTTTTGGTTTCATGTGCAGCTCTGTACTGAATCTTTCATGGTGAAATATAAGCAGAAATTTAATGTCAATTCACTGAGATGTATTTTAACGTTTTATCAAACAACTCAGTTAAAAGCAATGCGATAGTTTTAAGCGGTACAAGTATAAAACAGAATTTAAAGAATCCGCTACTGGAGCATTGGAAAACGGAAAACTTTCTAAACAGCTGCTCTCCGTTTAAGCACTTGGCACCAAGGATGGTAGTACGGTACGGTACGTTCAGAATTTTCGTACTACGTACCTCGCACCTTCAACCGTACCGTACCAGCGTACCGTACTTCAGTTCAATTCCTGAAGCACACCGTACCTTGGTACGGTACATTATTCTGCGTACCATATTTCCAGTCCATCTGGTTAAGCACGATCCATAATGGCATATGTGACCTATGTTGACGTGTTTTTCGTTTATATCTGATTCGTATTATACCAAAAGATAAGCTTAAAGCAGCGTTTCTTAAAAGGGTGAATAGTTCAACTCAAGGTGAATTAAATTTTTGTGAGCGTGAACCACTATAAAGGGGTTAAACAAACAAAATGGAAACTGATAAGTTCATGTGAGTAACAGTAGATAACACACTTTTTGCTAAAAGATAATATCTCGAAGCAGCAATTTGTACAAAGATAGTCTAAAAATTGAGCTCATTCTGTTGGAAATTCATTCAAAATCTCCGAACCTAAATAGCTCGTCCGCATACTCCCAGCCTTTTGAAATTATGTGGAATAATCAATAAACTTATTTTCATCAGGGGAGTATGAAATGAGGAACTCTTTACTAAGGGTGAACAGAACCAAAGAGGTTAATAAGCATTGGCTTAAGGGGTACTTGAATTTAATAACATGTTGAACTTAAAAACTGCTGAGCTTTATAAGCCGATACTTCATTCAAGGTCGTCAAAATCTTATGGAACAAAAAATATTGCAACATCTAGAGGTGATTCTTTATGCTTAAGAATAGTTTAGTGATAAAAAAAATGACAATTTGTGTGCGAAAATTCAGTTTTATTAAAAACAAAGACATTGAATAGGCTAGAAAATAATGATTACGTGAGAATACATCATGCATTTAACGTAGACTAAATTAAACAGAGTCTGGACTCAAATACCGGTCTAGCAGCTGCTGCTATACCGTGTATTGTTAGTTGTATATGAACGGTCGCATGAATCTTCATCGACGGCCACAGGTGGCACATAAAACGAACCGTGCCAATAGGTTTGGTACGTTTAGTACGCAAATTCAAACAGCGTATCAACGTACCGTACCCGTACCATTACAAAAAACGCGTTCAGTACAAGCGTAAACAGTACTTCTTAGCAAAATTGAGGCGCACCATACCGTACTTTCGTACAGTGCCGTCGCCAAAGGAAACGAAGTGAGGGGGCACTAGCCAAAATTTGGGGGCACTAAAACAAACTGAACTTTACGCATAAAAGCTGATCTTCAGATCTTAAACGGCTACAAATATGCGCAATTTAAAAAATTCTGTATTCATTTCTAAAAAAAGAGACCTATATGGCCGGCAGCTTTTCCAAGCTTGTTTCGTCTGCAGTCTATAATTGCTTGAAAGATCTACTTACTGCAGTGAATTTTACCAGACTCACAATCACGATTTTGATTAGAGTGGTGAACCAGAAGTAATTTTTTTTGCACAAAAATTGTCTTTGCAACAGATTTAGCTACAAAGAATTTGCAATAAAAAACTAGCAATCTTAACTCCATTTCAGTCACATTTCGTACTTTTTGAAGCCACATGAATAACTAAATTGCTAAAATTCAGATGTCATTTGAAAGAATTGAATTGCTTAGTATTTTGAGTAGGCTAAACCAAAATGGGGGGCACAAGCAGTCATTTAGGGGGGCACGGCTCCCCTGGTTCCTCCATAGCGACGGCACTGCTTACATACCGTACTGTACCGCAGACCAGGCGCCACGGGGGGGTATACCGGGGCCGTGCCCCCCCAACTGACTGCTTGTGTCCCCCCAAACGAAAATTGTGCCCTCCCAAGCGAGAACTGTGCTCCGAAGAAATTAACAGGCTCGGGGCTTCTGCAGCGCAAATCGAGGTCCAAATCAGGTTTTTTTGTGGACTGACACCAGATTTTGTGACGTTTTTGGGATGAAGACCTTTTTTTTTTCGAGACCACCGGTTTTTGGCCGGAAAAACCGCTTGAATTTCTTGCAATTTCAGTGAAGACCTTTTTTTTTTTCTTTTTTTGGAGATCACCTGTTTTTGGCTGGAAAAACCTCTTGAATTTCCGATTTCGGGCGGAAAATCCCTTTGACTTTTTGCTCCTCACCTTGCTTATTTGATCCAGACTGGGATAAATTTCTCGTGCCCCCGTGCCCCTCTCGAATTCACAAAAAATAAAGTTCTCGTGCCCCCCAAAATTTATTTCTGCCCCTCCAAGTTACGCTATCCTGGAGCCGGGCCTACTGTACCGTACTGCTATTCTTGCTTGCCACTTTTCGTAATGAATCACATGCCGATCATTTAATGATTATCGTCTGACCTTATAGGTTCTGTATTTACAGTAGTAGACTAGAAACAGACTCGCGGAGAAAAAAAGAGCATTGAAGAAAAAACGATAGCTTTTGTTGCAAAGGTTTTTTGGCGGTTACGTGTATTCGACTGATTTGATTGGACATATTCGTAGAACGTGTAAACCGTAAAAAATAAAATCGTGCTGAATGAGCGAATCGGCATATTTTAGAACAAAATATGAACTGTGAAGAAAAAAATACAAAACTGTCAGTGTCCAGTTTTTAAATAAAGAGTCTATGGTCTGAAGCGGTCTGGTAACAGGAAAATGAACATGTAAAATTCAAACATAAGTGAAAAATCAATCCTGCTTAAACATACACTTATATTCCCAAGAAAAATATTTGGATTTAAGATACATAAAATACGACATTCTCGCGCAAAACGTCATCGGCACTCTTTATGAAGTCATAGACACTTTTGCACAATGCGCTGGCCGCAACACAAGTAAAGAATAAATTTTCAAAAAAAGATGTTCTTTTATTTGAAAGAATCGTATCTACGCTTGATTTTTTTTAACAAATCAAATTTGTCTGGTTTCTAATTTGGCTGGTTTACACTTAATCGTGAGCGCAGAACATTTTTTTTCCATAAGTATTTTAAACAGACATTAATGCGCGACAGCCAGTTAGTCGAGCTGTAACGCGTTCGTCTCTGGAGCAGGGGATCTAGGGTTCAAAGCTTGAGCAGATCAAATTGGGAAATGGGCTCCCCGTAACTCGCTACACGCTATGGCATAATACAGCAAGTATTAGAAAAGATTTGATTTAGAAATTATGTGCTCAACTTATCAACAGTGAATTTGTTAAAATAAGCAAGTGTTTCGCTTTTATGCTTACAATTGTACCCCCTTTGGTAGACCGGAGACATAGTTCTGAAGTTTTCCCTTCCATTTTATCACATCAATTTACTATTTCTTAAGCTAGCATTGCTGCCCGAATTCTAGCTACATTGAAAGTGCAAATATTGAACTGTTTTCAATGTTTTTCAAAATTGAAGGCACTTCAACCCTGCTATTCGGTAAGCAAACATTTTCTTTAAAAGAAGTCGAAACAAATGAACCACACCATGGATTTTGATAGTGTCGCAGTCATACAACTGCTCCAACGGATGACGTCATACATCAAACCCACCAAACGAAATAGCAAAAGCAAAAATCAACTCCAGCGGCATCAGCGTTGTAAACGGGCCGACTAGTTCAGGCCCGAACCCGAAAATGTAAGCCCGAACCCGAAAACTAATTTGAAGCCCAAATCATGCCCGAAAAAACCCGAAAGTTAAGTTAGATCTGAAAAATTTAGCAATGTTGCCAAGTTATTTTGATTATTATTTTGTGCCCCTGATACAAAAAGTAAGTCTCAGGCCCGAATTAAGCCCGAAATTTCTGTAAACTTTAGGCCCGAGCCCGGCCCGACTTACAACTCTGAGCGGCATAGCTTAATAAACCATTCCAGCCTAACAGCTCATTGGTTGTCCAACCGAGCCGGTCGACCGCAATTGGAGCGCGTTTTTTTGATTCTAGGCGTTACAGTGGCCTTTTCACAAAATAAAGACAATATTTTCAGCACATGAATTTACACGCACTTGCGAAATTTACAACGGCAGAGAACCAAACCGTCACCCTTTGCAAATTTGAGTCTGATTCTTCACCGCTGCCTCATCCACAAATTGTTTTAACAGTTTCACCCCGCCATAATTTTGGGTAGAAAAATAAATTTGGTAGTCGTCATGATATATTTAAAGGTGTCAGAAAAACAGTTAATGGAGCTGTTTGCTCATTTTTTCAAATAATTTCACATATTTTTAAAACCAAACCAACATATTTTTATCATTTATTTTCTACTGTGGCTTGGATCCGGCACTCTAGACAGTGATGTACACCCGTCATTTTGCAAAAATTGATATTTTTGTTGAAAGCCGGTGGTCCAGATCTGGTAAAAATTTCAAGCCTCTAACTCGTTTAGTTTGCGAGTTATCGATTATCTCGATAAATAATTTTGCAAAAGGGAACATCTTCATCTTAACTATTACGTCACAACAGCTGTTTTTCACAATTGAAAACTTTAAAATTTTATATGCGGCAGTCATTGATGCAAGACAATGCAGTGTTTAATCATTAACGAGTAGCGTGTAAAAGCAAAGCAAAAAGGCAAATATTTAGAGATGCAATTTGTTTTGTAAACCTTTAACTTGATTGACGACACCAATAAACAGCGTTTTTAAATAGGAAGTGCTAATCAACAAAAATATTCATATTTATTCAGCTTCAATTCAAGACCCAGCTTTCAATGACGGAAACATTTTTACACTGAAAAATGATTTGTGTTATGGTATGGTATTTGCAAAACTTTCCAATATTTTGATCTACAAAACGACTTAATTAAGAAAACCAATAAAATGACTTTCTAGCTTCTATTTGTACGATGGTCGTTGTTGTAATGGCCCGGTCAGTCAGTTAAAAAGGTCTTTGATTTGGAAAAACTGGCGATATCAATAAGTTTCCAAACTGATATAGGACTATCTCGACTGACTGACCGGGCTATCAAAACCAACCGCTAATTTAAATACGAAGTTTTTGTCGTTAATGGGCAAAAGTATATTTCTTTTTAAACGATTTGCGTGTCCTTTCTTAGCAAAATGCTAGTTGCGCACTTGCTGGACACTGAACCAACTACAAAAACGACCAAAGGCCAAATAGTTGAGCTCTACCAGCGACTGGAAGTTAAGAGAAAAAGCAAGCAGCTGAGGAAACGCCTCCAGTCGCTAAATGTTAGCTGAAGGAACCAAAAACTTGCGCAATATCTTTTGCGACTTTGCGCATAAGTACTGCAAATAGATTCTTGAATAGAGTGCAAAACATACTGTACAATATATCAAGAAGGCTATAATAGGTTTGAACCAGTTTATTTGGAAAACAATGATGTTTTTATGTATCGTTTTTTATTTAGTTGATTAAAACACAACTTACAACGTACATAAGAAATGTGAATTCATCTGATTCAAAAAAGTGCTCTATACCTGAGACTTAAGGTTATATCACAAAACAGACCATGTCCAGGGCCGGATTTAGGAGTCTAAGATGCCTGGGCCCCGGGGTCCCCACCATTTACCACTAGCAGCTAGTATCTTTGCGCGGTATTGCGCAAAAAATACTTGTCTTGACTTGCAGTAAACTAGTTTTGTCAACTTTTTCGCTTTCTTTCGTAATAGGTTAATTTTGGCATTCTGATGTCACAAGCGCATCTTTCCTGGAGTGGGTTGACATTAAATAATTTCGTAATCTGCTTGACGTAACAATCATGTTTTTTCGCTGCTTAGGTTGACGAGTCAGTGTCGCAACCAGCTGGGAGGATGGGGGGGTAATGGGCTTAGTATTTCCTCCTTCCTCAGCCAAGTTACTTGAAAATTTAACTAAAAATTGTGAGCGTTTAAACATGTTTTGGACTTGACTCGTGAGTAAGGTGGGAGCTTGAAGAGGCTGGGCAATTTATTTCTGTCATAGGATTTCAAATCTGAGCTATTTTAGTTATTTTAAGTGGCTCTAAAATGGTACAAAATTTGATTAAAAAAGCGTTAAAATTGCAATTTTTTCTAAAAAATTCCAAAAATTGCGTAGCGGCTGAGTCGCACCACTTGTCTCAGCACGCTGCTCATTTGAGACTTTTTTCAAGCAAAATTGTTTGACGTATGGGTTCAAGCCCCCTCTCAACAAAATCCTGGTTGCGTGCCTGCAACGACTAACCTTCGAACCATATTTAATTTTTGCTCTATCGAAAATGGGAACCCTACCAAATTTGGGCCACAGGGCACTTCACCTCTTAAAGCCGACACTGTATAGATTTTATTAAAGATTTGAATAAGATTTTATTGAAATAAGATACCCCATATGATCCCGAATACGGTTAAAACAGAATTTAAATTTTTGAATAAAGTTTAAAACTTTAATTGTGACGTGTATTGCTTTATAAAACCACAAAATTTCTTCAAAATTCAAAAAGATTATGAATCAAAAAGGGGCAGCACCAAATTGTTCTTTCCAGAGCGGAACTTCCACCCTTTAATTATTATGCTACTGGCCGAGACTGAAGTAAAAAGAGAAACCGAAAGGATTCTCGCGTTGTTGCTGCATTATCGGATAATTCTTCAATGAACAGTTTCCAGAAGTAGGCCTGTTATTTATGTATTGCTGCTATTCATTTTTTGTGTTCTTCAAGCTACTAGTAAACGACCGACACATGCTTAATTAAGTGATCTTCAAAACAGTTTTTTGTTTCCCCGTTTAGAGTGCAATTCAAAAATATAGAATGTTTTTTTTTTTGGAGCCTTTAAGGAGTTTAAAATCTTTAACAGCGTCAAAATATATTCATCAACCTAGCTAATAGTGACTGATCCTAATACATACATCTTTTTAACTTAAGCCATTTAAAAATCAATTTTGGAGGGCACAATGGGAGGCCCCCAACGGGTGGCCCCCAACGTTTGTCTCTTGAATGTCTATTAGCCAGACATGACTTTACAAAATGACACTTTTGCACAGTAGCAGGGACTCCGGGCTGTGGTGACTTAGCGCCTGAGGCATAAAACTTTTTTATTTCTTTGGTCGCATCGTGTAACGAGTTTAAGGGACCCATTTTCGCATCTTGGCGCCAGAGCAACACGGTATTTTCAATCTATGATATTGCAGTGAAGAAAATCGTGGGATAAGAAGTTTGTAGTTTATTTTCTGTCAAAATGAGCGACTGCGCAAAAGTCAATACAGTTTCCAAAACTAAAAGCTTCCTAAAGAGCTTGCGTAATTTTAAGTAAGATGATTTTGTCTTGTATTTTTGTGTCTTTTTATACGGTTTGTCTTGATATGACGTCATCAAAATTTTCCTGATATGACGTCATCAAGATGAAGTATAATATTGTCAAGCACAATTGGATTGATGGAGTATAAAAAGTACCTCCAAAAAAAATCTTAAAATTACGATTTATCTCCGCCCTCGTCCACATTATAATTGCAATGAGCCTAATATTTTGTTATTGCTAGAACCCACAAACTTTTTCTTTGCATTACGCCACGGCAAGCGCTTCATGTCATAGTTGTAGAAGTAAATTTGCAAATTTCCCAACGTCGGAAACAGGAAAGGCTAAGAAAATCATCTATATACATCAAAAATAACATTTTCTTCCTAGCAGTGCTAGATAGCACCAAGAACAGCCCTCTAATTAGAGTTTATGATCACATTCGACATCATCGTATATCTAACGAATTAACAAAACACCTGTTAAAATTTTTTTTAGCAAGCTAATTAGCAGAATTCGCGGTTTGTGTTTTTCCATGCTTTTGTAAAATTTGGCCACCCCCCAACTTTATCTGAGTTTGTTATATAGCAATTTTCGCGTACAGCTACTTCAACGATTATTCTTTGACAACAATGATGCTCACCATATAAGTATCAGAAGCAATAAGTATTCAATATTAAAAAAGCAATATTAGCGATATCAAAACAGTGTTAATAAGTGATTAACGATAAAAATCACTCCAGCAGTTCAGACAGAAGTGTTTTGAACAGCGTTTTGAAACTACATTTGAAGCACTTTTGTGATGTCTGAATTTATAAAAATAAAAGTAATTTTAACAGCTAAAAATGATTGCCTACGTATGCATTTTGAGATTTAATTCTAATTTGCAAGTTAGGCTACTGTATTGAACTTGTATACATTGGGTTCAGCAAAACGAAAACGTAAAAAAATCGGTGAAGGATGAAGTTCTTACATCCTGTGAGTCATGGCACGTTTTTGCTGACTGACAGAGAAACGGATGATGAAGGTAAAAAAAAACTATAACCTGCAAAACTTCGTCATATGAAGCAGAAGAATTTATCGTTATATTAATTGTTGTTTCACACGCGAAACTTATTGTTGTCTAGTTACGATAAATGATCAACAAAATAATTGTTTGGTTTTGATGACAAATACTGCGTGAAACTTCATAACTTTGCAATAGCGTTTCGACATAATGCCAGGAAGGTCGCGATCAATCCTGTTAGTCCTTTATTCTAAAACGGTAACCCCAAACACGTAATTGCAGTGGGTTCATTAGTTGAGTCAGCGTGCAAAAGTGATTCGAGCTTAGCAACATTTTTATTCTTGATCAATCAAAATCAATCTGCTATACTAACTTCACAAGGATGGAATGCACAGACGACGATTAAGTTAATCCGCAGATTAATTGTTTTGCTATTCACAGTCATACCGATGAACATGTAAAGAGGAAAATAAAGGAAGAGGTTATTTCATCTACTTTTTTTAATTTAAATTTTATCTTTTTTTGTCTACTTATTTTTGGCGCGAATTTAACCCAAACTCAAATTCTTTCTCTAAAACTAATCCCGAACCTATTCTTAAGTGGAGTGCCAAGGTATTTTCAACTAAACTTGCATTGCGTGCATATAAAGGACTGTCAGATATAATAACTTTATATGTCGTTAATTATGATTATTTGTCTGCCTTAATTTGTGTCCCTTAACGTGACTGCTTTACTAGTTTCAACGCCTTTTGTGGTTTGGAATGTGCGAGATAATTGACTTTTCCTGTATGTTCTACGACCTACTGCAGTTATCGGGGTACTTCGTTGTTTACGACTTTTAATTGCTCTATTTGGACTTGAAGTTTGTGACGTTATAATTACGTTGCAATTTGTTATTGTAAGCTCATATATTGCTTCTCTTGTGACGTAATATTCCAGGATTTCTCTAGAATATTCGAGCGCTGTTGCCGTTAGTATAAATAGGTGTATTTTCCTATTCTACTATTCTGATAATTCCAGGATTCTAATAGTTCTAGTTGTAGGGATATTAGTTTCGTAAACAGTTTAGCAGAGATTGTGCATCAAAATTTGGCTTGTGTAGCAGTAGTGTGCGATTTGAATTGGTCGATTGCGATAAGTTGTAGTGGAGCGATTTTGTTCGGAGAGATTTTTTTTCAATACAAATTCAATATTCAATAAGTCAGACTTCGTGCGAGCTTTAATTGGGACTTAATTTGGACTTTACCATTGGTTTTGTTCGCGAATTTTGGCATACGATGATTGATTTGCTTGATACTGTAACTAGCTTACGGTAAAACCTACAAAGTTGAAATTTAGACTCAACATAAGTATTATTAAAAGCGTCATGTGTGCCAATTTTGGGGATCCTAAGGTCATGTGATCGTAAATTGAGACACAAAAGAACAGAAAAATCGGCAATATTTCGCTTGAAAAGTTATCCATTCGCTTATAATTCCAAAATCACTTGACGTGCAGAGCTGATGTTCGGACATAATGTGGGTGCTTACAAATGCTTTTGTGCAAACGGAGTTTGAGAACTAAAATTTTACTGGCCGAAAATGAAATCCCCAAAACGGGGCCGCCAAATTTCAAACTTTTCAACCACTCACGCCATACACATAAAATTTTCAAGGTCGGCAAATAAGTAAAAAGATAACATTTGGGGGTATCAAAATATGGGGTCCCATTTAAATGGGGCGGCCAAAATTTTAAATTTTTAAACCCTTACAGCTAGAAGAATCAAATTTTCGGAATGGGTTTATATTAAAATTAAATTAAACCTAAAAATTGAAGATTCCAAAATGGGGGTCCCCTTAAACGGGGCCGCCAAAATTCAAACTTTGGAACCATTTAAGCTAGACTGATAAAATGTTCAAAATAGATATAATGTGACAAAACTTGGGGATACCAAAATGGGGATATCCCCTTCAAATGCAGCCACCAAAATTCAAACTTTTTAACCTCTCAATTTTGTCTTTTTACTTTTTTACCTTTTTTATATTTTTATCTTTTTCACGAAAAAAAATTTTGTCTTTTTACCGCAACTAGTAGGCTATACAAGTTTTATACCTTTCTAAACAGCCAAACAGCTTTTATGTGCGCTTGCTTAACAGCTTAAATCCATTCGGTATCGGCAGCTTAAAATGCATTTTATCAGCAAAAAAAAAAAAAAAATACAGCAAAAAACACGCCACAAAACGCATAGTCTTCACAAAAAAACAAAACGATATATTGTCACAATAAAACTCAATTCAAAACTTTCACTCCATCTCGGTTGTTGATTTCTTCCTAAAGCACTACCCAGTCATATTTTGACAATTCATCACTCTGCCAAGCATTTTATCAATTTGTCTTCCAGTGCTTTAGAAAATTACATATTTGCTATTGCAAAACTACTCTTTATTACTTAACAAAGTGCGAGCAAATGTTCCCTCATGCTAAATTATTTTCGAAAAAAGTCGATATCTCAAAATTTAGGAAAGGTAAAATCTTTAACTTTTCACCATTGGCTAAAAAATTAGCATAAACTCCAAATAATATTCAGTTTTAACCCAATTTACTTTACTAAAAAAGAAAGAAAATTTGTTTGAAAAAGTTAATGTGATGGTTAATGGTATGAAAAAACAAAAAAAAATTGAAATTTGCCTGTTTGCCGTAATTCCGATGCAAGTTTTATGGCTTGTCAAAGAAGCTCGCATGCTAACTGGTTAATTTAATCAGGTCTCGGGAATTCGTTTGATCTTTGCCAGGAAATAACTTGGAGCAACACACAATTGTTTGAAATGAACTTAATTTTTGTCTTTAGTTGCAATTTAAATTTTTGTTTTAATTCAATTATGATGAACATGTTTCGCAAAATATACTTCAGTCACATTTTGAAAATTTCAAATGCCCTGAAAGTATGAGTCAAATGCCTTGACAAGAAATGCTGAGCATAGGCGTAGGTAGGGGGGAGGCCAGGGGGCCCGCCTCCCCCCTCAATTGAAATGCTACCAATCATAAAAATGTCACAAAAAACTATTGTTTCTTCAGTTTCAGTTGCTTTTAATACCTTCGCGTGCAACAGTACACGGGTACAACAGTAATTAACAATAATATTGATCCAGGGGAGCCCTGGCCCTCTGAATTTAATTTTTGCAATCAATTTAAATGAGCCCCTACAAAAATATTTAAATGGTCCAGAACTTAAATGGGCCCCTAACACTACTAGTGATTCAGGGGACCCGGGCCCCCACAATTTAATTCATGCCGACCAATTTAAATGGGCCCCTACAACAATATTTAAATAGTCCCCAATTTAAATGGGCCCCCAACAATAATATTGATGCAGGGGGCCCGGGCCCCCTCTATTTAATGTTTGCCAACCAATTTAAACGTATAACCCGAGTGGAATAAAGAGTTTTTATCCTAAAAGTTGATAACTGAGGCCCTCATCTAACCTTTTCATGAACGTAATGCAATAACTCGGGACGAATTTAACATATGGCACAGTGCAAGGGGCCCTGCGTTCAGATAAGACTTTTTTTAGCCTTCACCTATATTTGGCAGGAAAATATTGCAAAAATCCCAAAGTGCCAGGGACCCAACTCAATGTAAATCCGGCCCGGGCAATAACATGGTTTGTAGACGTAACTATGTACTGTACATTTTACAATAACAATTCACCTCCACATCGCCAGTTCTTATGCAACAAAATACTTTTGAAAAAAATAAGCTACAGTAAAGGGAATGCTCCTAGAACAAATTATTGAATTGAAAGGGCCTCTGAATGCGTGCGAAATGTGATCCAATGGTATTAAAACAGCTTTTTTTTCCAAAAAATTACGAAAAATCGCCAGGCGGCTGGGGCCTTCGCCCCCAGACCCCCGTCTGTGATAAGTTTTAATTACAGTACACTTCTTTACTCAACCGCGTCTCCTAATTTAGACAATTTCGCACCTGCATGTTAGATTTAAGCCCTTTCCCTTGAACGAATTCCTAGGTACGTGCCAAAACCAGGCCACGGCTTCTGATCTTCCATTCTACGATATCTTTGCCCACACAAAAAATTCCTCTTTTGAAGTTTCTGATGACGTCATTGCATGTGATTTGTGCTTTGGGCCCCCGCCCCTCCCGATCAAAAATCCTGGCTAGCTTATGATGCTGAGAAATAGTTGAATCAAAACTGGAAGATGGCCAGAGCGGTTTTCGTTTGGGTCGCAGCACCATGGACCAGATCTTTATTCTGAAGCAAATCTTCGAGAAATCTTGGAAGTATGGCAAAGATAAGTCGTTCTAATTGTTCCATGTGGGCGTTGGGCTTCCGCAAGGGTGCGTTTTGTCATCTCTTTTTTTCATTGTTTACATGAATTGAATCGACAAATGCAGGCAAGCTGATGAGTGTGCCTCGATTGGGAATTGCAAAATCAGTCCTCTGCTTTTTGCTGATGATTTGGTTCTGCTTTCTTCCACAGAGTCTGGCCTCCAGCGCGCATTAAATAGCTTTGCAGATGCATGCAACACCACCGGAATGAAAATAAGCACAGCCAAAATTGAGGTACTTCATCTCTCAAGAAACCCTGATCAGTGCGTGTTACAAGTGAATGGAGCGACACTGAAGCAGGTAGAGAAGTTCAAGTATCTTGGGGTTACATTTATCAGTGACGGAAGGCAAGACGAAGAACTGGATACCCAAATTAGCAAGGCTAGTGCAGTAATGCAAGCTTTGCCCTTTTCTGTTGTCATGAAACAATAATTGTCGGAAAAAAGGCAAAACTATCAATTTTCAAAACAGTTTTTGTCTCCTTTCTTCTCATCTATGGTCATGAATCTTGGGTAATGACCGAAAGAGTGCGATCACAAGTGCAAGCGTCCGAAATGAGGTTTTTAAAAAAGTTACACTAAGGTGCGTAGCTCTGAGATTCAAAAATCTCTTTTAACATCGAGTCGTTACTTTTTCCAATTGAAAGATCTCAGCTTAGATGGTTTGGCCATGTAAGCAGAATGTCTCAGGAAAAACTCCCCAAACAAGCTTTGCTTGCCAAAGCAAATGGGAGAAGAGCAGTTGGACGACCTAAAACTAGATGGACCAACTACATTGAGGATCTTTGATGGAATCGCTTGAGACTTCACCCAAGCAAAATGATGAATTGGATGAAGGACCGTGAAGTATGGCGGTTTAATCTCGAGCTGTTGCCCCCAACCCTTACAAAAAATCGGGCAACAAAGAAAGAAGAAGTAGCGCGTAAGAAACTTACAAATTTTCCATTGCAAAACTATTCTTTATTACGTAATAAGACGTAAGCAAATGTTTCCTTTTGCCAAATTATTTTTGAAAAAAGTCGGATATGTCAAAAACTAGAAAAAATAGGCTTTCCAAATTTTCACCATTAGCTTAAAAATTAACATAAACTTTTAAAAATTCCGGTATAGCTTAGTTTATTTTACTTAAAAGAATGAAATTTTTTTCAAAAGTTAGTAACGCGAGTGGCTATAGGCGGACTTCCGTTCCAAAATTCTAACTTCTGGTAGTTGAGGGTTGCATCCCAGATTTACAGTATAGTGAGGTCCACAAACTAATGAGGTTTAGCTTTCAAATCACGTTAAAATTTAATTTTCTTTCTAAAACGATGATACAATTACGGGACTTTTCCTCAAGCCACGACGAAGAACTTAAACTTTCAGTTAATAAAAACATAAATCAAAAAAAGTTACGCATTAAAAGTTAGCAAAATTTTAGAGCAGCTGGAAACTCTGACTTCAGATCTCTGTATCCAAAACGTAGCAATGGATACTTGATTTATTAAAAATTTTTGCTTCGCTCCCCCACCCCTCTAAAATTCAAAAGCCTCTTCCTGATTTTGTCAATGGCTACGGTCTGGCTAAGCGAGTGCGGATTGATCCGAGAGAATTGGCGACACTGTCGCTTTCTTTTGACATAATGAAAAAGATCAAAAAAATTAACTTACCGGTTCTGTTGAAGATGACGTAAGCATATTAACAAACAAACTTTCAAGACAAACTATTAAATTGAAGTAAACTTTTTATGTCAAACATCGCCAGTTACAAACTTAGCAAACCAAAACTAGAACGAAAGATGCAAAAATGTCTGTTTTAATTTTGTTAACACTGAAAGTAACAACAACACTTTTTGATCAACAAGCATCAGAACTACCAGTATTATTATTTAACTTAATTCGGCATTGTAACTTAGATACTTGACCAGAAATTTGACATGCAGTATTTTCCTAGTACTCAAACCTACACCCACATTTACAAATAGCCCGTTGCAGTATTTTTTTAAAGAACTGTATTATATGAACAGTCTACTCAAACGTTAAAAACAAAATCAGAACTATGTCTGCCTCAGTAATCATTATGGAAAAAGATCAGAAAACCGACAAAATTCATGAATATAAATCAAATTCTTATATCAATGATAATGCAGAGTCTAGTTTGAGCGGTTAAAAGTGTTAAATTTTGGAGGGCCCATTTGGTGGACCAACTCAATCTTCCCCAATCTTCCAAAATGGTTATGTATCATTTATATAGTTACATCAACCTATCCTTGAGATTTTATTTCTTTACTTCAAATAGTAAAAAGTTTACAATTTAATGGGCTTGTTTGGGACGTTCCACCGTCGTGACATCTCCAATTTTGGTATATTTTACATCTCTTTTATACTCACCTTCACCTATTCTGAAAATTTTGTTTGTCGCGCTTGAAAAAAAAAAAACATTCATTATTAGGGGGAATCCTCTAACATCGAACTCCTAAATTTTGCTATACTTTATCTTTCATTAATTTCATATTTGTTATTTCGCTTCATTCAAAACAATAAACAAAGTCTCATGGGCACACATAAATACAATTAAATAAAACAGAAAGCTGCAAAGGATCTCTAAGTCATCGAGTCAAGCAGTCACCCAAAACTTAGTCATGTCAAGCGGCTAGGCGTGTCTTGAATATGTTGCGTATATAGGTCAAACTTGAGCTTTCGTCAATTCTGATTAATTTAGAACTGTGAATCACTTGTAACTTAACAAGAAATATTTTTTGGATTTTAATTTAAATTGATCGAATGGTAATTTTTTTAATTCATATGGTAACAAGTTCCAAATTTTGGCTCCTTGATACTTAAACCTTTTTTGTAATTTTTGTGTTTGTACCGTGGTAAATACAAATTAAGTTCAGAGGGGTAAAGCAAGGCGCGTTGTTTCTGTGTGTATCGCCCTAAAAGAACTGAAGTGACGATTTAGGCGATTCGGTAGCTTTTTTCGTGAGTTTTTGTGCATTAATTTTGCTACTTCATATACCGTGAATACAAGTTTTTCAGTTTTAAGATTTGAAATCGGTGGTAAAATGGTGTAACGTGGTCCTGCCGTTGTCCACCTGCAACTATTTTGACAGCTTTATTTTGAAGAATAATCAATCTTTTCAAATGATTATCATAAGTGTAACCCCACATTACAATGCAGTGGCGTAAATCCGTAAAAATTATTGGGGGGGATGAAACAGAGCCATCAAAAGTTGCACATACAAAAAAGCGTATAGTTGCGTAGCAGCAATATTAGCCGTACTGCGTCTTATACGCATCACGTCCACCCAAGCCTTTGGTTATTAACAATAACAACCAGTGAGATTTTGCAATGGGAGTGGATTTACATTGCAGAGACGATCACAGCAAGGGGGCAAAGCCCCCGTCGTTGAGAAAATTTTACGATTTTTAAAGCCAAAATAAGCGTTTTTGGAGCATAGGCCCATGATTCAATGCTTTATTAAAGTTGTCTAAAGGGTTCCAGTTGTGGAAAAACATGGTGGCTTATGTAATTGCGACGTTACTTAGGCCTATGAGAGGGAGGGGGGCTGGTCTGGTCCCAGAAATTACGCCACTGGTAACAATTTGTATAAAGCAGAAACAGATCCAGAATATTTTGCAAGAAGGGGGCCCGAGGTAATATAACTGCAAGAGGGCATGTATTTAATGCCATTTTTGCATCATTTTACGTTTGCCTTGGTTAAGCTGGGGGAAAGGAAGAGGGTCTGGAACCCTCTGGATCTATTAACGACTGATAACGGCGTTAGCCACAAAATCTAAAATTAATACAAGTTCACTTGTGCTGAAGTTTGAAATTACGGTACCGGTATATAACATGCACAGGAAATCAGTAAAGATTAAAGAACAAGCAAAGAACGTTAGAATTGTACTGTACAACACCAACATTTAGCAATAGCCTACACATTACACAATACGACGAATTGAATAAACAATCGGGGCGCAAACATTAATTGCTAAAAGAACCATGAAGATGAATCCGAAGCAAATTTAGCATTATTGTAATAACGTATAACAGCTACGAAAGCAAGAAAAAAAGGTAGAGAGTTTCGGAAAGCGCTATTGATGGATTGCAGCTACGTCATAGCTTTTTCCCGCCAAAACGATTGAACGTCAAAACGCCATTACAAAGCATTGGTCGTTACCTCAAATCAATGTATAATTCCTTCAGTGGGAATGTTTAAAGAATTTGATTGCAAAGTAATACTTTTGTAGATAGCCTGGTTTTAAATGAAAGCTACCAGGAACGATTTATGCAGCTTACATGGCTCAGCGGGTCTTGAAAGTTACGCTTTTTGTGAATTTTCATCGTCCATTGTCTGATATTGCCCACTTTTAGCGGCTTTTTGCTTTGGTTCACATCGTAAATTCGGTCTTATCCTAAAATACTTAAAATTCTACGTCGCAGCACTAACGCATGGCAGATTAATGTTTAGTTTAAGCACAATTTATGAATAATATTTAACATCACTAGCCCAAGTCGAAATAAATGCAAATTAAGGCTCTATCAAAGTTACACTGAGGCCAGTTTAATATAATTAGTTTAAAATTTAAATGACATCTCTACAAAATAATTCAATAAAAACAACTGCTTTTGCATTTTAACTCCTTGCAATGAATAACCATAGCGCTAGGTAAGTCGCTAATGACAGCACGAAATGCAAAAATTACCAAGATCTTGCAAAATAGACTTATGAAATTACAAAAGTTTGCAAGCATAGGTGGACACAAGTCCGTTAATCGTTAATCCGTTAACAACGAAGCTAACTTTTTCATTAACTCGTTAACCGTTAAAAAGCTGTTTCATTCTAACGGACTAAATTAACTTCCGTTAAGTTCTGTTAACGGATTAAATCAACTTCCGTTAAGGTCTGTTGACTTCCGTTAAGGTTTTTATGGTTTATATCTTGCACCATTCATTCATCGTACTGGTACAAACCAGCTTGCACTGGTACCACTTGTTGCGTTTATTAGCACGGATTTCATAGAAGAGAGCGAAGAAACGAGCTCTTTTTTGTGGCAAACAATAAGCTGCAGCCTGATAGGTCTGTTAATTATCGCTGTTCACAATTTTCAAAGATTTCCGATCGCAGCTTCGTTAGTGCATTTGAACGTATTTCTATCTTGAAATTAGATTAGACTGTAAAATGTAACTTCCAAAACACTAAAAGACCACCACAGCAATAAAAATGTACTTACAATCAGCTCAACAGCGTCAAAATGTGTTCTGGAAGCGAGTGAATAAAAAGAAATGTAAATTACACGCAAAATGTTAACGAATTAACGGACTTTATTAACTTCCGTTAATTAAAACTGAAAATAACGGATTAACGTTAACGGAGGTGTGAAGTTTGTTAACGGACTAGTGGTTAACGAAGCTTACGTTTTGCATTAACTTGCCCACCTATGTTTGCAAGTAAGCTAATTTTGTGACAAATAAAGAGATACAATAGTTTAAAAGTACGCTAATTTTGTCACAAATAAGTCAATAGTAAGCTTCGCATAAGTCAATAGTAACCGAAGCTAGCTACCACCATCTACAGTATACATGATCCTCAACGGCAAGGCGGATTCAGGTCACTAAAAAAAGCATACAAAAACTGAATTCTTACTAATAATGATCTTTTTCAGTTTTTGCACGCTTTCATCCAGCATTTAACTTTAATACGACAAAGAATTAATTCATTTTGAGCCTGAAAATACGCTCTATAATCTTTACTATCAGTGTTTTTGAATGCATTTATATAGCGCTGATCCGCGATTTTGACGTCCAGCGGTTTGACTATCAGCGCGATGACGTTACGTGCAATCCATGAATAGACTATACTTTTAGATTTTACGGCCTACATAATTATGTTTGGCCAGGTCAGCCAATTTTACAATAATACACAGTATTTTGTTTGTGGTAATCCGTAACCATATTAGCAAGAAACGGGAGGCCATTGAATCAGTAAGATAAATCGTCAAAAATAGCAGCGTACGATAAATTATTGGAGGGGATGATTGGGGGGGTTGCATCCCCCCCTCAAAAACTATTGGGGGGGATGCATCCCCCCATCCCCCCCGGGATTTACGCCCCTGTTACAATGCCATATAATAAATGAAAGTGAATCATACTATAATGCATTTTACGAAGAGCTGTAAAAGGTACGATGTTCCTCAGTTTAGACAAGATACACACAGATCTAGATATTTTACATGTTAACGTGATAATATGCTCTGCAAAGTTTAATTTTTCATCAATTGTAATGCCCTTATATTTTACTGATTTATTGACGGAAACTGGATTTTTGTTGAAAAATATTTCGATCGTTTGGATTGGATTGGTAATTTTGGGGGTCAATGTTAACGCTGAAGATTTTTTAGGGTTAGCAATTATTTTGTTGGCTTTTGTCCGTTCTAGTAGACTCAGTAACTCATGATTAACTTCAAACTTACCCCTAAAATGTCATTTTTTCAACTTAAGTGCTAACAAATTTCAAATTTTTAGAGACCCATTTGAGGGAGGACCCTAGAACGTTGTACCCCAATATTTTGCCATTCTCCATCTTTCATATTCACTTTTTTAGCATTTTTGTTCAAGCGGTTGAAAATTTTGAATGTTGGAAAGCCCGTTTGAGAATGACCCTGCATTTTGATACCCCCAAATTTTGTCTTATCAAAACCTCCCTTTATGTTTGCCTATCTTAAAAATTTCGAGTGTCAATCTAGAGTGAAAAAAAAGTTTTAATTTTAGATTTTTAATTTTCAACAGTACTTGTTTGGGGAGGACCCTCCACTTTGGTACCTCCAAACTTTGTCAAAATTTACCTTTTTTTTATTTGTATTTATCCAAAAAATATCACTTATCTACCTTGAGTGGTTAAAATATTTTGACTTTTGGAGGACACGTTTGAGGAAGCCCCAATTTTGGTATTTCCAAATTTTGTTATGTTATAACGATTTATTTATATTTAAACCTATCTTGAATGTTTTATGACTGTATCTAGTTTAAGTGGTTAAAAATTTAAAATTTTGGAGGGCCCGTTTGAGGGCGAACCCGATTGCGTCAACCAAAATTTTGTTAGGATTATTTTATTTTTAATACCAACCCATTCTGAAAATTTAATCCATCTAACTTCATTGCTTCAAAATTTCAAAATTTTAGAGGACCCATTTGAAGGGGAATCCCCCATTATGGCATCCCCAATATTTCAGGAGGAACCTTGTCCTTCCTAACATTTCCTATACAATGGCTCAAAATTTGAATTCTGTGCGTTTAGCGGTTTAAAAGAAGATAGGTTGGGAAGAAAACCCGAAAAAAAAAAAAGAAAAATAGTATCGAAGTCAATCGCGGCAAATGAACATAACCATAAGAAAGGTGGTTGATAATGTGGTCAAAAACTACAACCCGTTTTTCATCAATATCGGTACTGACCGAGATATACGTACTGGTTTAAATTTGATCCCGTTTTGGCAATTTTTGACCTCTAAAATTGTACGTACAGTATGAAGTCTCTGTTTGCCCCAGGCTGTGTCCAAATTTCAGCTGAACAAGTTCAACGGTTTTCGAGTTAAAAGCAAATCAAAAAATTTTCAACAAAAACTGGCAATTTTTACCCAATTTTTGAATTCTTAAACCACGATTACGTGACCTATGACCCCCATAATCGGCATACATGATGCTTTTATTCATTACCATGTTGTTCCAAACATTTAGCTTTCTGGGTTTAACGGTTTTTAAGTTATAAGCAAATCAAATAAGTTGCGATGCTCAATTGGCAGAGTATACAAAGATCCAAGGCGCGCGCGAGTAAAGTCCCAACAAGAACAGTCCAATAGGGATCGCAAAATATACATTATTACATCCAAAAATTCGATGGTGCTGAGCAGTAAGACATTTTTTTTTCTTTTTAACTTTATGAATGCATTGGAAATAAACTATAAGGAAATTTACTGATTTTCAGGCCAAGAAGATGCTCATTTTGAGACAATTGCGGGTTCCATTTTTATCTTATTCAATCTCTGGTTTCAGACAATGCGCTCCCAAAATTTTCGCAATTTTTTCTTTACATAAATTCTATTCTGCTGGTTCCCTTTGGTTGAATTAAAATACTACTGGGAATATACAAAATGCCCGCGTTTTTGCACCAACACCAGTACAAGTTGTCGACCATGATAGTTCCAAACTTCTAAGATACCGTATCATGAAAAACAAAAACAAATATGAAATTTATCATCAACGGTAGTTTGCGTAAAACTTTTCTTCAAACTTAAGCAGGATAGTTAATTAGACCCCAAACAACTTCTAGACAACGCAATGTCATTTAAATTAGGCCTGATTTTTTGGTTTTAAATCAAAAAAGATTTTACGCCATTAAATGTTAGGTTGGTGGAAGAATTCTTGGCAATTTAAATAAACTAATGCATGTTTTGTTTAATCTAAAACGCATTTTTTTTTTAAATTTAGCAAAAGGGAACATATCTTATTCAGCTTAAAAAAACGGTTTTTAATTTAGCAAAAGGGAACATTCTGTTTTTACCTTATGGCATAATAAATAAAAATATGCCTAAAATTTCAGGGCAAACTTTAGCATATCATTTATAACGTCATAGTTTGACAACAAAGGCACATAAAAACTAAATTATTACGGAAAGTTAACCCTATTTGTACTGGGGGGGGCAAATTTGCCCCCCCTCTCAGTTATTTTAATATAGCTTCTAAACGAAAGCAAAGTTTTGCTTTGATGCATCCTGACTTTGAATCAAATTTAATAACACACATTTTCAGAAAGTTTGGGGTCAGCTGGACAACCGGAAGTGACGTCATTTTTGCCTTTGTTAGAGGCATCTAAGGAGTTTTAGGCAGTTTTGAGCACTATTCATGCTTATCAGTGCGCATATTCTATTCATTGTACTGCGTATTCATTGTCAATGCTAATCTTCTGCTGAAATAAAATATTTTATTTACTGATAAATGCATTGCATCATCTTTGCGTCATTGATGACGTCATAATTCAAAAATATTGATTTTTCTGCAGTTTCTCGAAATAAACTGCGTTTGCAGAAAAAAATATTCATTTTCATCAGCTGTTGAATGAAAAAATGAAACTTATACTGCAGTTTTCTATAATTTTGTGAAATATACTATATTTCAGTCACAAAAAGTTAAAAAGAATAATCAACACAATATATTAACGATGATGTCATCTTGCATGTGACGTCATTATGCATGATGACGTCATCATTTGCAGTAACTTTATCAGAGATGTCTTTAAAATAGCAAAAGTCCAAACTAAAACTAATATTTCGCAACATTTAGGCAAATTTGCATGCTGTTATAAGGATTTTCTGGTTTTGATGACGTCATCATCGCTTTCGTGACGTCACAACTTCAAAAATTTTATTTTTAAAAATTTAACAAAAAATAGCTTCAGCAAGCAAAAAATCTCGATTCTATCACTTACCAATCGGCTTTTAGATATGGGGGGGGGCAAATTTGCCCCCCCCAGTACAAATAGGGTGTAAAAATAGCCCGGTATATATAGGGTTAAAATTGAAAAATTAAAAATGTTCCCTTTTGCAAAATGACGGGAGTATAGCTCTCGTCACTACTCAACACTTCAAACAAAGTAGAATTCGAACATGAGGGCCAGCAAAACTGAGGGTCCAGCAAAACTGCAAGCTATTTTGAATTTGGTTTCTTGACGTATTAATTGTAGGACTTGGTCAAAATTTTGTCACAAAATTAAAAGCTGGATTGTTACGTAAAACGGATAAATACCGTCAGCCGCACTCTTTATTCCCAAAACCAGTAGTTTTAGGGTTGAGGCCGGCAGTTCTTAATTTTTAGCAAAAATGAGGCTGCTGTTTTTATAGATGGTGCTTATAAAAAAGAGCATATAATACGACAGACACAAAATACTGTCACCAGAACAATGTGATGCTCATAAACTCAACTTTCAGTGACGGAGCAGAATGGAGGGAGGGTACCTTCCATCAAATTGAATGGAAGTTTAGAATGAGAAGAACGTTTCAGGCCTTTTCTCACTTTTTAATCGGGCAATGAAACCTCGTCTGCGCAGCGATTCCTTGCAATGCTACGGGGGGTTCTTAACAACTTAGTCCGTTCGTAAAACAAACCCGTCGCAAGACCAAGTGAAGCGAGGAAGGGGGAACAAGGCCATGAGAAGGCACTAAAAATTATACAACCAATTTTATGTATCGAAACCTGATTTTTATGGATGCTACTGTACCACAGTGCAAACAAGACAGTGTCTAATCGGTGCGTTTAGCGCAAATATAACATCACTAACTCCATGCAACATTAATATAACGACCAGACAACGACGTCATAAAATAATTATCAAGTTTTCAAAAGTTGAACTGAAGAATTCCAAATGTGAAAAAAAGACCTTTTTTTGATAAAAAGCTCTTCGACAGTGAGTTTGACAAAAAAAAATTAATTTTTCTGTTTATTATTATAGTTGAGTAAAAAAACTGTTTGAAAGGCCGCATATATTTGGGAATTGAAATATAATTTTTTACATTTCCTTAACGCAGTGGTTATCAAAGAAGGTGCTTACGCGTCCTGGTAGTTCACCTAATGGCAGTTTAGATGAATTAAATCTAAAATTTCTTTTTTGGCAAAATACAGAAAAAGTTTTTTGCATTATTCTCAAGTTTGTTTAACCGATGGAACTTAAAAGTCAAAACCAAGTTGAAAGCAATACTCATCGATAAAATGCTGTTTAATGAAAAATACTTTGATGAGCGCTTTCGTATTCCAAGTCTGAATAATCATATTCGTTCTCCATTGCTTCCAGCGGCAGGAAAAACAAGTCCGAACCCCGATGTTTGCTCGAAGGATTACGGTCATCATACTTCTGTGTGGTACTTTTGAGAGCGGTTGAAGATATCAGTGCTGTAAAAGACTGACGATTCTTGCTTGGCAGAGCGTAGTTGGATACCTTATGTTCGATTTTCTTAGATCCTGCTAAGGTTCGTTCACGCTTTGACGTGTCAGGGATGTTGTCGAGTAGTCGATTAGACGGAATGCGATTGGGTTGGCGACTGGTTTTGCCTACTGCTGGAGTGAAAAAGTCGTAATCTGCATCGAAAACATCGGACTTTTTCTCCCGGTTTTCGGTCTTTCCCTGATTAAATTTTGATCTGGGTCTTTCTGGTTCTTCATCCAGCTTCTCTTTGAACTAAACACGTAAATAAAAATAACCTTGAAAGTACGGAGAGACTCTGTATGCCAAAGCGTATAATGAGTTTGCAAGACTCATTTCCGCACCATATGACTACCCAGCTTTTTACAAAATGTTAAAGCGCTGGAGATTTCATCAGTGAGTATAAATCACATCGCGTCCAACCAAGCTAAGCACCTTAATCGTTTAACTACCGGTATTGTTTGCGAGTTTTTCGTCAAACAAGGTCTACCACACAACCGGTGGACTGCTTGGTCCTAATGGAAAACAGCGTAAGTGGTAACTCGTTGTCAATACGTAGCTGAGTTGGCGACACGGGAATTGATCTCCTCATCTATCGAATTAGAAAAGCGTACAGTCAAAGGGTGTCAAAAAATATGTGGAAGGAGGGCCAAATTTGATGATGAAAAGGTGCCGGCGGGCCAGAGAGGCTTCGATGACACTATGACATGCCTAAATAGCAGACCAAACCGCTGGCAAATATGCAAATTAAATACGGCCCTCGGCATGTCTTCTGGAAAGGTTCGGTCGGACAGGCAAAAAAAAAAGCAGTGACGTTAAAAGTCGTTTGCATTATTGCCGGGCAAATACAATCGGAAAAAAGGTGAAGACCAGGCGCGGGCCGCGCAAAACATCATGGTGGACTGGGCTTCGGGCACCTTGTACTGGCCTAACGCCACTATCAGCTATTGATTGTTAATCCTAAATAAACCAGATTTGACGTAAGCTTATCGCTAATGGTGGAAAAACCAAAACAAGCAACAACTACACGCTGGTGGTGCTACTCGACCCCTTCAAGGGATGGGGGGTGGGAAGAACTTCGCGGAGACCAAACAGTTGGGTCACGCTTCAGCGTCTGGACCAAAGAACAAAAATGGAGAGTGTAGAGCCGAAGATAAATTTTTTTAGAGGTTCAGAGGCAGGCAGGCAGGCAAGAAGTAGATAATTGAGATTCTATAGTGGAGTGTACAGAAGCGCTGCAGGGAGAACTCTCTGTACGACTGATCCTGTATGTGCTGATAAGACAATACCAAGAGGCTGTGGCCATGAAGCCAGCGGAGGCGGAAAAGCTTACACCATTTGGGGTGTGAAGAGACCCGTTTCTTTGAAGAAAATCGAAGAACTTGAGAGTTGAGATGGACGTTGGGAAAGGTGGCATCTCCATTCGTGATACAGGCTGTTACGGGTGCAACGACAAACTCGCGTTGGTATTCGTTCTCAGGCTTGAAATGATTAGGTTACATCATGTGATTACCGTAGCTAATCTTTCGTCCTTCAAATAGTCAAAAACTGAAGCGGCCTCTAACTCCTTCTTGAAAGCAGACTCTAAAAAAAACGGAATTTAAAATTGTACGGACACAGAAATGAACAAAATAGGTTAAAAGTTGCTTGTCGCGGAGTTATAACAACGCAACTCCTTTGACTTGCGTTCAATTAGCGGTCGAATCAAACCAAAACCTATAAAAATTGAAATTCACAGTTTTCCTGCTTGACTTTCAGCAATTCAAGGGACAGTGTGAAGCTTCCACCGTGTGTGGTAGACAGGTGGGCAGATGGCACCGAGACTCAAGGACCGAAACGCCCTTTCGCTGTCTCCTGTCCAAGAAATCTTGGTGAATCAAGGCGTAACAAAGCGTGCATAATGAACATTTGATTTTTGAACTTGTCACTGTAAAGACCATGGTATTTAATGCCGTGCAACCTCTGCAACGCAGTGCAAGTCAGCCGACCGCCTTTCACCACAACAAAGGTTTAAGCAATTTTTTTTTTATTCGACTTAGAAAATGCATCGTAGTTCGGAGTAGCATTACCCCTCAAGGCATAGGACAGTGAGAGACTCCACGCATACCCTAAAATTGGACAACTACCAAGGTCTGGACCAGAGGTTTAGATACAGAACTAAGAGCCAAAAGACACTATTTGTTAAGGCCCAAAGGCGTTCACGGTAATCAAGGAGGAGATGACCCGGTAGACAGAAGGTGTCAACAAGCGCTAAAGAAAGAGTTTTTCGCAAGCATAACGTCAAAAATGCTGTTATGACTACTAATATGACGACATATTACTATAAGTTTTTTGCCGATACTTCATCAAGCGGTAACCAAAGCCAAACAAGCAGAGCATAGCGATGGCGCCAAACACAGAGCTCAAAAGGAGCATCCACATTGGAAAGGTGAATTTGCTTGATGTGTAGACCGCATCGTCTGAAACAACAGAAATTTTTCGAAATTGATTCCATTTTTGTTTCCGACGCACGAGTAAACAATCGCGGCGCAATCCTGCAACGACCCAAACCTGTCTACAAGATAAACAGACTTGCAGTTTTAAAATTAATTTTGATTTCTCTCAAATATGATCTGCTGTTTTGACGTCACCAAACACAGATAATAATTGTATTAATGTGCTTTATATGATCAATTTTGAGCTGGTTCAAAATTTGCATACTAAATGAGACAAAGGTGGTAACACCTGTCCGAAAGCTTAATGCGAAAGTTTATGGAGTCGGCTCTGCTGAAAGTCGTATTCGAATGTTCGTTATCCAGGGCTACAACAGTGGTCTATAATAGCTAGTGGATGGGGCGTGCGCTAATGAAACGGTAAAACTCTGGTTCAAACTGTTGCATGTTGATGGAGGGCCGTTAGTTTTAAAATTTTCAAAAGACTTTGCAAATCCCTTACGCAGATAGTACATTGTAAAACGTCTAGTAATAATATTAATAATAATATATTCATTGCGTAGTCCTAAAACGTCTAGTGCGGACATGATTTGCCTTTCTGGTGGCGATGGTGGCCGGTGCTTGACTCCAATATCAATTAAGCAACCAAATGTCAATTAATTTCTACTTGTTGCCGTTGATGAGCAACAAAATAAATTCCTTGGCTATATTAGTATTTACAGTTTCCCTACTTGACGTTCAGCAAGAAAAAGCACAATGTGAAGTCTCGACCGTGTTTGGCAGACAGCTGGCAGCTTGATTCATAACCTAAAGGTCTCTTCGCTGTTCCCTGCCAAAGCAACTTGGCAAATAAAGATGCTATTACAATTACGACAACGTAAAGAGCAGTGATCAATTTGAAAATAGATCGCGGTCAAGACCGTCGTAATAATGTAGCTTTGTCTCGTCATGGAGCTGATTCGCCTGACACCCCTCCGTGGATGATAACATGGTGCTCAAGTAATGATCCACAACCGAACCCAACAAAGTCCGACTCGCTCTTCTACACATCCTTGTACCGAACCTCAGCGATGTGCTGCGAAATCCGGGAGAGAAGCAGCGACTTCCACATTACCGGGAAGTGGGCGCCGCCACACAAAAGGCAGGCGGTCACTGCTGATGAGTCCCATCGGTTGGTTGTTTTCATGGATACAAAACATCGATTTCCCAAATCACATGTTTATCTTTTGTTTATATATTGACTACGACACTATGGTGTCGGGCAGATTGTTACCAGTCTCAGAAGATCGAAAAAAAATCATCAAATTGAACATCTACTAAGTAATAATAAGCTTGTAAGTAAGAATAAGATCAAAATCGAATCTACGATACTCCAAAGATTATAAATATTAAACTTAAATAGCCTATATCAATGTAAGAAGAAAAGAAACAGGATTGCAACGTATTCAGATGTTTGTAGTGAAATTATTTGCACAGATTCACTAGAACGTATATCACCTTTAAGATGAGGAGACCAAACCGAGGTATTGTATTTTAACTAGGGACGAACAGGTCATTTAAAATAAACTATAAGCAAAGTACAAATGTTTTTACGGGAGAAAGACGTTGAAATACAATAACAAAAAATAGAAGCAGCAGATACTATTTGCGAAATATGACAAGACCACTTCAAATTGTTAAATATCGAGACACCCAAATCTTTTACAGCAGCTGAACACAAAATTTGATTGTCACCAATGAAATATTCATTGTCAATATCAACTTTACGTTTAATGGCCAAGTGTTGGCATTTAGTTGTGGCAAGAGATACTGACAACTGCTGGTAAAATATTCAACTGATTTAAGATTATTTTGCAGTTCAACACTGTTATCACTAATGCTAAATGTTTGGCATCAACAGCATATAGGTAAATGTTACTTGAAGATTTAGCAAAATTACAACACCTAGGTAAGTCATTGGTGTAAATATTGAATAAAACAGGCCCTAACGCACACCTCTGCGGTACACCACTAGCTACACTAAGAAAATCAGATTTCATGTTGGTAATACATACACTTTGAGATTTGTTACACAAACAATCTTTTATGCAGGATATTATGTCATCACTTACACCATAAGAAGATAAAACAGCAAGTAATTGAGAATGAGAGACAGTATCAAAAGCTTTAGCAAAATCAGTGCATGTTACATCAATATCAAGGTTACTGTCCCAAGCATAAGGCCATTTGTTTCAACTGATATCATCTAATTTTAAGTAGATCTACCTGGAATAAAACTACATTGACTAGAAGTAAAAATGCTGTTGCTTAATAAATGATTAAGCAATTTTTTGATTAAAATACTTTCAAATAAAATACACATGGCACATGTTAATGAAACAGGGCAATAATTAAAACGCAGCCCGCGAGCACCCTTGTGGATTGGAATAACAAAAGCTTGCTTCCAATGATATGGTATCTTGCCAGTGCTAACTCTTATATGTTAATACAAATGATGCAAAACATCAGCAAAGCAAAGAGCAATGCGCTTAAAAAAAACAAGCCGGTATTGCATCAGGTGTTGTAGAAAATTTATTGGACATGTTGGCCGCCGAGCAGTAGTAATATCGTTTCTAGTAACTTCAATATTATTAATCTTAGTTACGTTACAAAGCTAATTCAAGATAAGATCCAGGCCATTTTCAGAAGTAAAAACAGCATAAAACACTGAACTTAAAGTATTAGCTTTATCAAGATCTGAAATTGCCATTTCACTAAAGTTTGTTACAAGGGGTGGAATGAAAGAATGACCTTTTAGCTTTTCGTTAGTAAAGCATAAAAGGACTTCAGGTTTCGGTGATCACAAATTGCTGAGTAGATGTGATCATGCCACTGAGAAACTGCTTTGTCATACTGCTTAGAGACACATGCTAGTAAAGTTCTCTGCAGGAAAGTTCAGATTTCGACTTTTTGTGATGAAAAAGCTTTCCTTCGCATGACGAGGAGATTTTCTAAAGAAACCCTTTTTGAAATGCGGCACATGCAGGCTTATAGAAACTTCCAGTTCATTCACAATCTTGTCATAAAGGTTTTGGACATTTCCATTTGCAGTCGTAATACTATCAGACCAATTTGTGGAGAAAAGTTTTTAGAAAAGATGCTTTTATTGTCAGCTTTTTAGAAATTTGGTACTAACAGAGGTTCATCTTGAAAATGCACAAAGTCCACTATTATCGTGAAAGAGATTATGCAATGATCACAAGTACAGTAGTCCCCGCTTAATAAACCCACCTCGGGACCGGACGATTTTGGGCTTATTAAGCGGGTGGGCTTATTAACCGGGGGACAAATTTTCGCCTCTCTCATGCGCATAAATGAATATGGTCGACTGTACTAAGGCTAAAAGTTGCTGAATCTATTAATACTGTACGCAACAGTTACAGATAACAAGCAATTTATCTGTAATCAGCAGCCTACAGTAAAATCTTCAGAGCACCAGTTGTCTTGCCAATTGATTACCGCACAGATAAACGATCTGTGACGAAACAGTTGAATTAAGAACTAGGGCAGCAGCGTAACGAAGCGTGAAATCGTCGAAAGCAAGACAAAGAAGTGTGACTTTCGACGCGTTTTCACTCAGTTTTAAGCAAATGTGTTCGAAAATTGGGCTTATTAAGCGGGGTTTTGGGCTTATAAAGCGGGGTTTTGGGCTTATAAAGCGGGTTTTTTATCTATAGGAATAAATGGAATAATTCCGGACCGAACGATTTTGGGCTTATTAACCGAGGGCTTAATAAGCGGGGACTACTGTATTAGAAAATGGTAGCAGTACTGTGCATGAATTAAGATATTTGTTCTGACAAAATCACTAAATAGTTCATCAAATAAAAACTAAAAATCAAACCACAGTGTGTGAAGTAAAAATTTGTGATTGCTGCAATATTACCATTGATTCTGACGTCATCACGATGGACGCAGACGCTTTCACTGACCAAGCAATATTTTTTGCAGTAAAAAAGCAAAAGGCATTGAGCGCGATTAGGAAAACGTTAAAACGACTTCAAAATGAACGAACAATCACTTACCAGCTATGATGTACGTGTACTCGGATCTGGGGAGCCTCCCTGCTCTTCCACTCAGGTAGGAAGCGAGTACAATTTGTAGCTTTTCCTGCGGAAAACTTGAAAATAAAAACAGGCTATGCTGCTGCGTCCGTAGCGACTGATTGTTGTCTAAGTAGTGTTAACTGTATTCGCTAATTTTCAAAAGAAATGCAGTGTGTTATCAAAATTGATCAGCGACGCAGTTGCTACTTGAATTGGCCTGGCAATGCAGAGTTGCATTCAAACGGACTAGTTCAGGCCCGTCAAAAAAGGGTATAGGATTAATTGTTACTATTTATTAATAAATTATGATTCAATAATACAAAGCAGAGTTGTAAGTCGGGCCGGGCTTTTCGGGTCGGGTTCGGGCCTTAAGTTGACAGAAATTTCGGGCTTAATTCGGGCCTGAGACGTACTTTTTGTCTTAGGTGCACAAAATAATAATCAAAATAACTTGGCAACATTGCTAAATTTTTCAGACCTAACTTAACTTCAGGGTTTTTTCGGACATGATTTCAGCTTCAAATTAATTTTCGGGTTCGAGCCTGAACTAGTCGGCCCGTTTACAACTCTGATACAAATTATGTGCTAATATTGTTATTAATGCTTAAATGAAGGCTTCATTTAGAGGAGCAATTAAAACAAAAAGCAAGTATCAAAGCCTAACGAATCGGAAATTTTGCCAACCTTAGGCCCGTAAAGCTGGGCCTACTTACAAATCTGAGGTACAGCGAAGGATATGAGCTGCCTGTACGACTGATGGAACATCTGCAGGGTTCCACCCATTCGCCCACCGGTCCACCCCACACGTGGAGGCTTCACACTGCACCTTTTAACACTAAACGTCACGTACGAAAGCTGTTAATAGCAATTTTTATGATTTTTGGTTTGATCCGACCGGGAATCGAACTCAATTTGGATTAATCCATTAATCTATTACCAAGTTAGCACTGTGTATACGGCGAGAAAGACATGATATTAACGTTTATTTCCTAGGGCTGCAAGCACTAAGATCTCAGCTCATAACCTCTCAGTTTGATGGGACTTGCACACAAAATCCCAGCATATAATGCTCTGGGTTGATGTCGTTGGACAGACGCAGAGTTGCCAGTGGTTTATTTGAATTAAATGTTCCTTACCTTAAGCTGCTCCTTTGAGCCTGTATAGAGGGGGACAAGTGTGAAGGATGCGCTGTACTCCACGAGAACACCCTGAAGCGTGCCGTTGAACCCAGTCACTTCGACCTTCGACTTCCGAATAGTGTCGTGCGCCTGCAGCTGGTAGAAAGCACGGGTGAGCTGCAATCGTCAATGGTTAATTGTTTAAAACTGTCGGATTTTTTTTCCAAACTCAAGCAGCCGAAACGCATCGGTACCATATCTCTTCGCTGAAATGCAAAGCCATTCGCAGACAACATACAACGGCAATGCAAAGATGCTCGAGAAAAATCATCAAATCGTGATGATGAACCAACGTCTTTTGGTTATTTTATTTTTTTAGCACTTCTTCTGTAATACCAGGCGCCTACACCGTTGCAGTAGAAGTACACCTTTATTGTTTCTTCACGAAGCATTTTGTGTTTTGCATTTGCATGTGACTTTTTGCATTTCGTTATAGTGCTGCAAAACCTTGTAGTTTAAAAGTAACAAAAATAGTTTATAATGTAACTATTGTTTGATAATTGTAATTGTATTTTTATCCACCAAGTTGCCTTGGCCAGGAGATAGCAAAGATATAACTTTTGGTTTTCGAATCACGCTGTCACACACGGAGGAGGTTTCACACTATTCCTTCTAATACTGAACCAGAGGCGGATCTAGAAATTTCTGCAGGGGGGATCAGCTCAAGATATAAATTTTTTATAAACGTTTTTGTACAATTTTCCCTTTCAGTTTAATATCGTTAAACGCAACCAGATACCATGTGTGCATCCCAAAACAAAGTTTTGTATACTGGTTGTTATTTCAGCCTGGTGCGTAATCAGCAATTGGGGGCTATTTTGGGGGTCTGGAAGCGAAGCCTCAGCTGCCATAGGCTCATACATTTTGCAATATGTTAGCAAAAATAACAATTTTAATCCTATTTTAGCTTTTAAAATGTGGCACAGAAATTAGCAGTGCGAAAACTTGATTAAACTGGCAGCGTAAACGGGCTATGAGGGCTGTGGCTAATGGTAAAAATTTAGCATTCTTATGACAAGCAGGTAAATCATAAAAAAATATCACAAATTTTAACCTAAATTATTTGCATTAAAAAAAAGATAAGTGTGAAGATGCTCATTTCACCTCATCCCTACCAAGTATTATACTGTTTAGTTTGGCCAAAATATGAATCTTGCTCCAGGTATTGCTATGAATTTTATGTTTTAGAGGTTTTTCTTACTATTTTCCGGTTTCAGTAGGGAGTTCCGAACCCTCTGGATCCGCCACTGTAAACGCTCAACACAGAAGCTGTAAATACCGATTTTTATAGTTTTGGATTTGACCCAACCAGGAATCAAACTTGAGTCTATTTTTCTGCAGCAGAAGCTCCATACCAGCTGCAGGCCAATAAAAGGTGAGCGATTCAACGTGTGGGTTCGGTTCCCGCTTTCGATATTTTTTTTATATAGTAAACCGAGCCAGATTTGTAGTTTCTGACGTCAACGTTTACACAAGCCTACCGTAATTTCCAAATGCTTCTTCATTGTTTCGTAAATCTCCGAGCCGGGGTTGTTCAGGCCATCGGTGAACGGCTCGTGGAGAAGAACCACCCTAGCGGCGTACGTTATAGCATTGTCATCAAGTACGTCACAAAGCCCAATGCAAATCTGAAATTAACCTCTCATGTTCAATGACGCCATAACAGATTATTGGATGGTTTTAGACCAGGTAACTGATGCAAACTATTCTCAAAAAAAGCAACAAAACTGGCGTGAAATCAGATTATTAAGAAAGATGACAAACAAATTGCTGTGCGTTGCCCACCTGTATAGGCTAATGGTAATGGTTCCTTCAGCAGACTTTGCTGACGCGTTTTTAAATACTGTCGCCGACTAATATGCCAGAACATTATTAATATTTCAAAAATCATAACCTTACCATGAAATATCTATGTGATAAAATGTCTATGGATTAAATTTCGTGATTAACAGTCGCATATTTATACGTCGATTGACGAAGCCGTACGTCGGTTTAACATACTTTTACCAGCTTACAGGACAGGGGTTGGCAACCTACGACCCGCAAAGGAAATCCATCCGGCCCTCGACCTCTCCGACCAAAAACCTCAGGCTGGAGGTTGAAAACATGTATAACGCCCACAAAGGCTGTAAGATTCTTTTTAGATCTTTATTAAAATTTAGTACCCGTCCTGTTTGAACTTTGGCCACAAACGGCCTGAAACCTATCGTTTTTTGTCTTCATCTAAATTTAGATTAGAAATATCACTCAACTGAATTTACACCGGCCCATTGGGACCCGGCGGAGTTTGATTCCAGCCCGCGACAGTGAAAAGGTTGCCAACTTCTGCAGTAGAAAGCATAGAAATCACTTGCGTAAATAGTTGCGACGGTAAAAAATCCTTGATAGACTGTAGCTATTATTGTGACTTTTAGTGCGTGCCTTAAGCTGTGTCCATTCTATATTGTAATTACATCACAAAGTCACGACTTCGCTAACACCGAACTCTTTGCGTTCTATTTTTTACTAGTGACCATTAATTATTGTCTTTTTTTAATCCGCAACCTAATTAGACACCTACCTGCTCAGCCGAGGCACCATCAGCATTTCCTTCCAATTTCCTCACCACATTTCTCACCGATGTCCACACGAAAAAGTAGGGGCAACTCGTGTCGGAAAACTCGAAGTCCCTGGGGTCCTCTGGGCACCGGGCCCGGGTGAACTGAAGACAACCGGAAAAAAGGAACGATAAAAATTAGATTTAGAGGTTTAGTTAAAACTTGCCGACCCTTCCTGCGAATGCGAGGTTGGTGCATCGAAAGGAAACGCCACATCAATTCCAGGGATAATCAGGGTCTCGGGAAAGCAGGAACCACTTTAGCACTCAAAAAGCCATCACCGTAAAGCCGAGCCAATTGAGCAGTGCACCCGTTGTGGCGATCCAGCATCATGGGACTTGCAAACAGAACCCTCAAGAACGATTCTCTGGGTTGGTGTTTTGAGAATATTTGAGTGTTAATTAATTTTGCCAACAAAATTTAGTGCTTTAAAAAAACCGAGATTGATTAAAAACCTTAGACTTGACCTACTTTCATAATTTGGAGTGACGTTCTGGTTAAAACTTTTTTGAGTTTATGTTCAGCAAAATGTTTAAGTCATTTTCAAGTGCATTCTGCGACCTACTAACCGTGACACGCCCACTCCTGTTTCCGATCTTTCCCGTCGGGTTGGTCAAATCGTTTTCCGACCCCAACAAGGTGATGTCGTCCCGCAGCACCAGGTAGTCGTCCACACTCCTAAATAAACAGCAATTGTGATCATAGGCGTCGGCAGAAAAATTTTCATGGGGGTCAGTCAATAAGAATAGAGCCAGTATTAACTACTAAAAATGGAAGAATTTTTGAAATTTGGGAGGGTTAAGAGAGTGTATGTGAAAATCCAGGGGGGGGCATGGCCCTCCCCTGCCCCCCTTGCCGACGCCCATGATTGTGATGATGTTATTCACCAATCGGAACAAAGCTAGCTTCAATGCAATGGTAAAAAATATAGATAACTGATCAAGTTTCACATTATGGCCACAATATTGGGGTTTCAGATAAAAAAATAGATTTTTTAAAACTGATTTGCTGAAAAAAATACAGTGAGACAACGGTGGTATCTGCAATGGATTTTACTTGAGCAGTAATTAATATTATTTATGGAGCTAGCGGGAAACCAACAAACCGTAAGATAGAATCCCTCGTGAGTAGAGGATAAATTGGATCAATCAATTAAGCCATTATCGATTTTATTCACATGAAAACAGAGGCCTACATGTCAAATTGACCCCACCCCCCAAAAAAATAAAAAATAATAATCTATTTCGACAAGGCAGTCAGCATAGCAAGTAAATATAAGTACTTAAAGACGAAGAAATTAAACTCAGCAGATTACTTACAAATGCATTACATTGTTCTTGAATTTTGAGCAGAAATGAGCCTCGTGTTCTTATCTTTTTTTTTTTTTTTTCGTAGTGTACCATGATTCTGGTGACTTTTTTTTAAACTTAAGTAACTTTTGTTTTCAAAAACAAAAAATATTTAATTGAAACTTGAGGTATCAATGACGTTCCAGAGACCGCAAGTCAAAGCAATTTGAGTATACTGTATAATCAAGATTTGGTCTTGCATCAATCAACGGGTACAAATCGTTATTGATCGAGGTTTTATAAAAAGCTGCTTACATGTCTAGGACATCCGTAACAACTCCTTCATCTTCGTTTGTGTACAAAGTTCCCGCCATTACGTCACTGCCTACCGTTTGACCGTCAGAACTAATCGCCACCACAAACAATTGAGGATCATCGGGTTGAAATACAAACTGATAAGTAAATTTTGATTTATTCCTTTGCTTTTTGAAAAGAAAACACAAAGTTTGAACCCACAGAAGTAACTTTTATGAAAATGTGCGAGAGGCATGCCCTCAACAAATCCCCAACAACAGACGAAAAATGGAATTCGTCTCTGTGCTGTTTCAAATTATAATTGCACAACTCTTCCAATCGTTCATGCGGTGGTGCAAATTTTTGGGTGGCTGCTCGACCAAAGACTCTTGTGGCCATTTTGCAGTCTCCCAATGAGAAAGCTGAATGCATACGTTTTATTTCTAAATTTTTTGATTTTTTCTTTCGATTTTGACTAATAGTTTCTTGAACTGTAAGTTTAGATTACGACTTCGTATTGCCGACTGGCACCAGCAACCTCTACTTTGTCGGTTGTGGTCGATCAAGCTCAAACCAATTCAAATCAACTATTCTAATATACTCGCTGTATTACGCCGAAGCGTGTCACGAATTGGCGGGGCGCGTCTTCGCATCATCGCACCCGGCAACACATGTCGTTCGGAATAATTCTTGCAGCGATGGCGAGCTGTTGGCAACACCTGTGTTCGATTTAACCGGCCGGAAATTTAAACCTCAGACCTCTCGCTCCCGAGATGAACGCGTTACTGGTTGGAATAGCCAGTTCTTTCCGGTCAATGATGATGCAACAAGTATTACTCTACCCAACACAACGATGTGCTGGAGAACCCGGAAAAGTGGCCAGTCACTACTCGGGAAAGAACATTAGACAATAGGCACCTCATCACAGAGCTTTGATGTGTAATCATTGGTCGTTTCTTAAAACCGAACAAACAAGCAACTCGGGGAAGTGCAGCAATTCGATTGTTTCGTTTTAACCCTAGTTTACCCTAGTAAGCGGGGTGGAAATGCTCTCACACTCGGTTTTTTAAGTTACATCCTTTCAGAAAAAAAGTTATTAAATCAAACTGACTTGGAGTCAAATTTATTTACAAATATCTCCAGAAAGTTTACAGTACCTAAGGTAACGCTAAGTTTCCGAAGTTTGAGGTTTTCCGAAGTCGCTTTTCGAAATTTGAGCATTTTTGGCCAATATTTAACTAAAATGAAGTAATAAGACGTTTTTGTGATGCAACTACTTTAAATTAAGCAGTTTATGATTCGGTACTAAAAAACAAACCTATGTACGAATGTTGAACCGCTTCTTCGACGTTATTGAAAAAATGACGCAGTTTTTTAAATATGGATCTGAGGTCGCTATGATGATCTCATTAGCTTAAAACCTTTTTTCATTTGGCGAACACCAAACCAAACTTCATGCCAAATTTGGTGTTCCCATGAATTTTGGCTTAGGAGTTAGATAGGGGGCAGTTTTGCCGCCCTACCCCCGCTCGCGTAAAAAGCGTTGATCACATTGCTTGTGTAAAATAGGGCTAAGTTTAACAGTCGGCAAATCGAACGTTTTTATTAACCTTGATATATTGGCAAAATAAACTGAATGTCGAGCATACAGCAGGAAATTGCGGATGGTTGGGCCCGCCTATCGTGTCCTTGGAAACGACGATTAATTCAATTTCCGTTGAATTTGCTTTCCCAGCGTCTTTGTATGATAGTTAATTTAGCCCCGAAAACCGAGTGTTGAGCTTCCATTTCAAGTAGTGACATTGGGCAAGTGGCAACCTAAATCGAAGACCGAAAAATCACTTCGCCGAATGCCTGTTAAGGCGGCAACAAATGAAATCATCACAACATCCGAATTTGAATGAGCAAAGCAAAACTCACATCGAAAGTGAATGTGATGCTGTCCTCCAGTCTGTTGTAAGCCCACGAGATGTAGAAGCTGCACTGGTCAGGGACGCTTTCTAGCGATGCGCATGCGTCATCGAAATTCCCCCGCTCTCTGGTACATTCCACTTGACGTGCGAGGTGCTGCACTGAAAACGTTTCGTCTCAATGCTGACAGTGGATGATTGGTTGGCGTCACCTGACCCTCGTCAAAAGTTTGGGTCATGAACCCAGCAGACGGCCCACACTCCAAAGTCCGGAAAAAAAACAATGGTGGAAACGTGGGGACCAAAAATATCTTTCCTTAATGTTCAGATGTAATTTAAATCTCTAAAACAATCACACCACGTCCGCATCTCACATAGAGCCTAGTGCGTGGATATCGAGTTTACTCCACTTTGTAATTGTGTGTTAATCACCTAATGAGTTAGGTTGCCACGTCAAATTTCAACACTTAGGTTGTCCTGTTAGTGGAAGCCAGAAGTTATTCTTTGTACTAAGAGCACCAATAAAATATTGCAAGAATTAACGTAACATCAAAAGAAACCACAAGGCAAATGATGTATAAACTGGCTAAACCTTGATACGAAAGTGCTAGACAAAGTTTGTTGGCACTTTCGCTTTTTTAATCGGAGTTTATTAAAGCATTTGAGACTATTTCTCCAAGTTAAATAGGCTGTGGGTCAAGTGACTATAATCGGCTACTGCATTGGTTCACTGTCGAAAAACTTCAGCCAAATAAGCTGCAGTTGACTCGGCAATCGAAAAAATGTCGTCAATTTGATCTAATGTCAAGCGACCAATAATCAAAGATGAACGAAATTCGACCACAGTACTCCTCACCTCTTCTCTCGCACCTCTTTCCACTGAAGAATTTCCTGCACTTGCACTTTATTCCGCTGCAAACCCCTCCATTCAAGCATTGTCCTTTGTAACAGGGTGGAGGAGGTATGGGGGAGTTCGTCGGAGGGCACAGCAAATTGTTTTTTGATTGTTTCATCACAGAATAATCAATTGATTGAATGCTATTTGGAATCTTCTTGGGGGTCCAGGCCTGGTTATCAGGCCGTTTTGGGGTCTTGCAATTTTCAGGAAAGAATTCCGGATGGGGCAGGATGATGACGTCAGCACAGCTGACTAGATCCGATTCCCATTTTCTTGCTCGACGTAATAAGCGAATGGCACAAGCATCGCATGTGAGTTGCACGGGAAAAATGACGTCAGCATAGTTATGTCTAAAAAGGTTCTGCTGTTAACAACCGCATCAGTAGCAAAGGAACAAAATTTACGATACTAACGTGGAATCGTTTAGAAAGACGAGGTTTCCATCTGTAGAGGAATGTAGGACTTGGAAAGGGTTTTCCTGGATTAAATCGACTTGAAATCCACCCTGAAAATGCAATTGCGACATTTTGCTTAACAAGCACTGCGAGAAAAATGGTGTCGAAAGCATTTTCAATTCAATAGACTCGAATTTCAGCTTACAAAAATAACTTGGCAAGATTCAACAAAAACGCAACGTGATTTTTATGATTTTAGTAAAACAAATAACATGCAAAGCAATTTAATGAGTCGACCGACCTGCACACGCGTCGAAATCTGCCACGTTATACGGGCGCTTGTCCCAGCCACAAAACTTGTTCGAGGAGCACCTATTAAAATATTTCGTTACGATTAGACACTCTTTGAAGTTGGAATTCAATTTTTAACACCAAAATGCACAGCTATTTCCTATTATATTGTAAGTATTTGACAACACAGTCGAAAAACTTGTAGACGAAATGTAACTGAATGTGGAAATATTGAAAACTATTAACGAAGCATCAGTGTTTGGCGAACCTTCGCATTTTCGTTGAGTCTTTTCGTTCGTTGAGTTGTACTCAGGGCTTGGTTTTATCATTAGGCCAAATGTTGTCGCAGGAGAAGAGGAGGAGGGTAAAGCACTCAGCAGCTTTGATCAACAACAAAAAAATTCTCCAGCTCTTAGAAATTGCATAAATGCGACTTGACCGCAAACTTTGCTAAGTGAAAGAAACTCTGGCAAATAAATTTAAGATTTTAACTTGAAAAATAACTGGATCAAAAATAATGAAAAGCACGTATCTTCCTATCTCTTCCTAAAGTGAACAGGAATGTTTTATGGCTACAAGGAAAACTATTAAACTACTCAGCTAAAGATCAATCTGCACGTCATTCGAAACATGAATCTTTAAAAAGACTAAAACATTTTGTGATACCTTCGTAAGGACCGAGTTCACAAGGGCTTGCGGGATTTTCAGAGCTAGAATTACTGAGAGGATAAGTGCGTGCGGGAGGAAACGTTAACTTCACATAACCATGAGTGTCCCAATGAAAAAAACAAGGAAGTATCATCAAATAATAAAGTGATGTCATACGAGGTCACCCTCACTGCAAAAACAACATCATTTCGTTACATGTTGAAGTTATTTTTAATCAACTGTTGTTTATTTATTTTTGTTTGATGAACATTCTTTTCCGCCAATTCAAACATTTTGAGAGAACTTCAATTTGCTTCCAATGTTTACCATTCAACTAGGCCTACAAAATGTATTTTTGATTTGGGCATTCTATTTTTTTTATAGTTTAAAAATTCTGCACGCATTTCCAGTTGTATTTCATTTTGTCTAACTGCCTTAAGTGCCCCTTCTATTCAACAATCTATTGCAAACGTGATTTTAGCACCAAAATAATCGAATTTTTATTTTATTTTTCAATTGTTGACATTCATATTTTTGGAGATATTTTGCAAATTTTTTCCAATTCTTGAGCATATGTACGTGTAGTTATAGACATACTATAGTTTATGTCTATAATTACACGTACATATGCTCATGCGCTACCGCAACGGGAATCAAACCCAGTGCGTCTTACCTCATTTTTGTACTGAACTTCAGTTTTTTGCAAATACAATTTTTTTATGAGAATTATCACAGTAACAAACGTCACAATTGAAATTTATTTCAATCAAAAATTGCAGAGCTTTACTAAAATTTTTGTGACAAAAACTTTTTCGGCATTTTTTGGCCACACAGCCGATAGTACAAATTGTTAGATGTTCAAGAAATATAATGCTGTCCGAAAAAATCAGATAAAATCTACTAACAGAAATTAAATCATTATTATAATCGACGTATTGAAACGTGTAGTGAGTTGGCGGGGCCCATCTCCGCGTCATTGCACCTGCGGGCAACACTGCTCCATTCCAAGAAATCTCGCAGCAATGGAAGCCGTTGGCGACTCTGTGTCTTGCCCAAGAATTGAACCACAATGCTCTTGTTGTAGCGCCTTGCGCCCTAACATAATGTCTAGTTTTTACAAATTCGCAAAAGTTTATTCCGAAGAAGTTTGTTTCTGGTCCAAACGAACGGGAAATTTTTATAGAATATTTTCAACCCAATCTTCAATTTTCAAGTCAAATTTCGTTACTATTTTTTATGCAGTGCTGATTAGCTCAATTGCATTTTATAGTTGATAAAAATTTTACAATATTTGGAAAGTGAAAATTCGTAACATTTCCGATTCTTGAAAATTTTAACTATTTTTCAAAGCTTTTTGTATGACAGTATCACTAAATTATTTGATAATAATTGTTGGTTTATATCTTCGCCAAGCACATGGTAACGTGAGACTAACTTTTCCGCCAGCACGCACATACGCGTTGGACTTCCTCAACAATGCCAACTCCGACGCTCCATGTGGATTCAAGCCTTATGAAGGTGTGGCACAACTGCAATTATTTTTAATGTTTCACACGATCAGAACATTGTTTTCGGACTATACCCGAGATGGAATCGACTATGACGTAATATCTTTTGTTGTCATGGTAACTGCGTTTTCACAGTATTTAAATAACTTAGAAAACCACCAAAAGTTTGGAATTGTTATATTTCGTTTTCGCCGCCTAAGTAGTACTTTCTTCATCATTAAATGAGGGGGGGGCAAATGATCTAGTAAAACTTAGAGAAGTAAGTAAGCACCTCCACAAGATTCTCCCTGTAAATAACTTTTTTGGAACAAAACGGCGTTTGCTGACAGGAAAGTTAGCATCATTCAGATGCATTAGCAAGCTACCATGGCTTGGAGACACCGAAAGGGTCTCACAAAAGCTTCAAGCTTCGTAAAGTAATGCTTCATACACTAACCTTGATTGTGGCGCTCTTCCTGCAAAGTCACAGCAAGCTTGATCTCGTAAGAGCAGGTGTTTTTGTTGATGCTTTGTAGGTCACGACAGCATCATCATAATACGAGCCTACGAGAAAGAGCCACAAGTGAAGCTACATAACAACAATAGGAATAGTTTTTTCTTTAAGAGTCAAATCGGAAAAGCTATAATTCTTACGTCACCACAATAAAAACAAGAAACATTAACAAACACCAAACCAAACCTCTAGGCCTATTCCTACTATTGCAGTCTGGAATGTTCCATCTTCAGCCATTAATCTTTTAAATTAATTGATTGGCAAATAAATTCCAAAATCGACTAGAAAATTTTCCATTTAGTTTCTGCACTGTTTTTCAAATCGACTCGAGTGGGATTTTTCACTCATACGCAATATAAATTATGACGTGATGGAATTAACTTTTACGAAGTTATTTCCAGTGATCTACTGTATCACACCAGGAAAATACGCGGACATCGATAGCGTATACTTCCCACTGATAAATTGCAATATACAACAACGCATATTCGCCAAATGGCAAGCATCAGATAAATTTATTTTACAACGCTACACTTTCTGGGATCATAAAATCAATATCAATCAGAAATTTCGGAGCAGAATAACGGGACGATGTGAAGAGCTTAGACAAAAAAAAAACAGAGCCAGGATAAAATGAATCATTCTATTTACGAGACGTTTCGACTTAAACTAAAGTCATTATCAATCTTATTCAAATAGCATTATTCTATTTGAATAACTAAATAATAAAGTCATTCTATTTGAATAAGATGGATAATGACTTTAGTTTAAGTCGAAACGTCTCGTAAATAGAATGATTCATTTTATCCTGGCTCTGATTTTTTTGTCAAAACCAGAAATTTGTTTTTCGTTTTCTAATTTGACTTATATTTTCAAGTAGTTTTTCATGCCGAGGTTGGAATTGTTTTTAAAATTTGAGCAAAAATGAGCCTCGTGTCCCTATAAAATTGTTCTTCAAAAAAAGGTAATTCGGGGTACTTGCTGTATATTTGAATATAACTGGCATTGCTTGAATTTTTAAAATAGCCCAATATCTTTAAACTGCAAAGCGTTAAGCATGGATATGACTTCATAATTGCGGCATTTAAAAACTCCTTGGTCTCAACTTATTTTCGACTACCTTGAACATCCACATATTCTGCAGTTAGGACACCTACCTAAGAGTTGATTCACATTTGATGACAAAAATGCTACATTTCGTGAATGAACGCTTTGATATCAGCCTATAAATTATATTGTATCGGTGAAGCCAGTTCACCGATGGATGCGTTATGTTTTATTGACTCTGTAGTTGTCAAAACCGGTTTTTTGTTACGGTAACTTGCTAGCTGGGATTTTGCAAAAATTCTGTCAACCTTTTTGTCCTATTTTCCAAATAACCCAGGCTAGACTGAGCTTTTGAAACTGCTTTGTTTTTATCTACAGGCGCACCTCGAACCACCCTCGTAGCTGGGACTTTGGTAAGGGTGACGTGGCATTTGGGACTTCCCCATAAGGTAAGTCGCAAAGTTTACATCAATCACACGAGGTAAAGTCGAGTCCAAATCATAACCTGCTTGTATTGTGACCTAATAGTTAATGAGAAAGATTCACGGGGGTTCCACAGTGAAAATAATGTCGATTGGGTTTGTTTGTATCAATATTTTATCAAGTTGAGCATGTTAAATGGATATGTTGCCTAGAAACGAGATATCATGAACTCCTTTTCATCCAAAGCCCTATCTGCCTGGTCGATTAATTGTGACTCGGGCGCCATTACGAACCATGATTGGTCTTGAAAGCCTGGCTGTTGTGGTCCTGTGAGTAGCATCGAACGGGTATCGCTTGACCGGATATTTCACATGGCTTGTCAGCCATTCTGTGCTTTTGCATGAAAACGCAGCTTTTTCTTAATAATGAAAGAGTGAACAGAATTCCGAACATTACAATCTCTCCAATTGCGAAAAATCAGCAATAAATTTGAAACTTGAGTGAAAGTTTTCAAACGCTCTTTTGCAGTATTGTCACCGTCAAGTGCTTCCGCTTGCCGCTATGTAACGATTATTCCCAATGATTGATAAGCATTGAACCCGTCAAATTACAGCTCAATAAGCGAACATTGTAAAGACTGCTTGAGCGGAAAGTACTTTCGGTCCAAAGCACAGCAGCAGTAGGTTGGTTTCGGTTTCATGAAGAGCAATATTTTTCAGGGTGGATTTCGAATCGATTTAATCCAAGAAATTCCATTCCAAGTCCTCCATTCCTTGACAGATGGAAAGTTCGTCTTTATAAACGATTCGATGTTGGTATCGCGAATTCGGTTCCAACGCAACCGGGTACAGTCGTTAATGTAACAATGTTTTTAGACGCAACTTTGCTGACGTCATTCTTCCGGTGCAAATCACTTGCTATGATTGCGTCATTCAATTATTACGTCAAGCAACAGAATGGGATTCTGATTTAGAGTTTTGGAGCTGTGCTGACGTAATCATCCTACCCCATACCGAATTTCCCCCAGAGAAATGTGGGGTTGCGAGAAGGTCCGGAATGGAAGCCAGTTCATTGAATGAGAAATCAAACACTTCTTCTATACCTCATTTTGTCGCGATAAAACAATCGGAAAACGATTCATCAGTGGGAAGTTATTTCTATAAACCGTGTACCCCAACGAACTTCCCATTACATTTTCCCTCATGTTACGTAGGACAATGCTTGAATGGAGGTGTATGTGACGGAATAAAGTGCAAGTGCATGAGACTCATGAGTGGAAAAAGGTGCGAGAAAAAAGGTAGGCGATGATTGACGTTGATACATATGCACCATTCTGTAGCACGAAAGCGACGGTGGCACTAACCTTAATGGTTCTGGGCAAATCCGCTCCTCATCGTTTACCAACGTTTACGATTGATTTTTGCTTTTCTTAAGGCCCGTTTCACACCGGCAACCAGCAAGCTGATACAACAACAGAAGTCACACCTGATGATTGCATTGATTTGAAATGGAGCCTTGGTTCCAAAAATTTTACCGTAGGCTATGTCCAGAGAACACTGTTGGTAAAAACTAACCAATCGCTTAATATTTCTGGTGTTAAAATTTGGAATAGTTTACCTAGACATATAACAGATAAAGTTTTAACTTCTAATGACAAAACATTATCAAAGATTTTCTTTTTGAAATCCCGCAAGTGTTTGAAAACGAAATCATTACTTGTGCCGGCATTATAGAGTAGGCTTATATGTGCGAGTGTTTTTTTTTTGTTTTTGTTTTTTGTTGACCAATTTTTGTCTTTTTTTGAATTTTTGAATAAATTTGTTTTAAATTACCAAAAACAAAACAAAAATTTTCCGTTTTGGGTCGATATCGTACAGCTGGATTTCGAATTATTTTTAAGACGAGGAGCAGACTCCGCGACCGTGTCGCTTCATTAAGCGACGTTTTTATTTTGTTCTTTCGCTCCTTCTTGTCAAGCTAAATTGTGTCTTTCTAAATGATTGCTGAATTTGTGATGTATCGTTTATTTATGCTCGGCAATTACGACTGTTACTAATACTTGGTCACACTTGGTTTTTGTAATAGTTTACCGCCTAGCTCCAAATGCAGTCAACTTAAAACTGATTTATCAAATATCGGTTATTTCACTGATGTAAACAGTCAGGTGCGGTTTTTAATCTCAATGGGAAGTTACCCAGAAACTCTGCGTCTATTAAAAGATTATCTTCGTATCAACAAACCAGGGATTCGACAAGGCTTTTTCAGATTGAAATCTCATAAAGAATTAACAATACTTTTTATTGTGTCAATTTTGTCTGATTGAGACTGGTCCTCCTAAGCAAGCATTACACATTGCGTTTGAAAGTTTGGAACTACTTGGCAAGTAAGGTATTTCGGGTTGGCTTTGTAAATTTTCTAGGCTTATTGGTAAGGATTACTCGAAGCTCGACTATAAAAAGCAAGCGCAATGTTACATGAACATTTCTCCATCTCAGCAAGAGGTAAATGACAAAAACCAACATGTGGTATCCAACCTATACCTCGATTTAATGGACTTTTTCAAGAAAGAGCCATCATGTTGATCGTTCCATATTGTGACTGAAGCTGTTTGTTTTCACCTTACTCTTTCGTTTTCGTTGGCCGCCATCACCCGAGAGTTGCTGAGAAGTAGCTCGAAGTTAAGTCGCCACACATCACGGTCTTCTATCGCCTCCATCATCTCGCTTGGTGGAGCTCTAATTCGAGCCTAAATTATCGATTACGATTGAGCTTCGTATTAATGATGCTACCGTACTTTTCCCCTGTACTTTAGCGATTAAACTTTGGCAGAATATCTTTACCCAGATGTATATTTTTGTAGGTATTATGCAGATAAATCTAATGTGTAATTTCCAACGTAAGAATGTGTAATACGCCTACGTGCAAAGGTTGGTTAATGGGTATACTGCAAAGAGATATGCTTTTTTTTGAACATGAGCCGACAAAATTGCTATGCAATGCCAGCCTACAAGCTGGTTGTTAATGGAAGAAAAATATTGCGTATCTGTATTAATTTGAAAAAGTAGTGTTTGTATTTAACTTTCAGCTTTAAACCTCAGAAGATGAAATGATGTGTTTTTTATGTTCCGATTATGAATTGCGGCTACTTTTTCATCAACAATGATACCTTGTTAAGTGTCTTATTTCTATACTGTACCACAATCTCATGCCAGTATCAGTTGCCAACAGGCAACGCAATTCCAGTCAAAGATGGACATTGTTTTTGTATTTTTTGGAACTTCTACGCTAGTATTATATTATTCTTCATTTACGTTGCATTTCTTTGGTGTGTGTTTTCTTGGTTGCATAGCTTTGCTTCCGAGATTTTGTAGAAATCTTCATGTTAAGCTATGATCGGTCAGGTTGCCCGGTTTTTACTATAGATAATGGAAGGCGCAACCAAAATGGCACGATACAAAACCCCGGAAAAAGCTGGAAAACCTTGCAGTCAGTTTCATATCACCAAAATTTAGGCACCCTAAAAACCGTACTGGCAGTTTTTGCTAATGGGCACACAATGGCCGCCTTGTACCACCCGATTGGGGCGATTTACGTATTCCATCACGTGAAAAAGAGGTAATTGGAATATATGTCGCTTTCGGCGAAAGGACGCCACATGTGGGATGTGGAAGCGGGGCAATATTTATGATTGTGTCAATGTCATCCCTGCTTTTTCTACAGCTGCGATTAAAATAGCCATTTCTATTTTCTTTCCTCATTGTTCTTCATTTAATATGAATAAACATTTAAATAACTGATTTCAATGTCAAGTTTGTTTGACGACACAAAAACAACGAGAACAATCCAAGAGTGAAAATATTTAAAGCAGTGACCGGCAGCGATGTCTCTGAGTTAGATGCACCCATTCTGTGCAAGCTATAAGTGTATTTGTGTTTAAGTTAATTTTAGCTAATGCATTCGTGGATATTAATAAATCAAGTAGTAAAAATTAAGTAGGAACTAAAAGCAATCAATAAGGCTTCGAAGAGGCCCTTGATACCGAATAGAAACCTGAACCAAAACTAAAAAAAATACCGTAAAATGTAGTCTATAAAAGATCTTGAAATACACTCTGGATTAGCAATAGAAACTTCTCCGGGTTCCGGTGGTGCAAGTTCTTCGATTGCGACATCAAAGCGTGCATGATGAAATTCTTATCACTTTTTCATAGTTGACCTATTTCCGTTTTAGTTCCATTTGTCTATCCGGCACCAAGAACATCATTTGAACTATTTCTTTGCACTTGACGACGGTTGGCCAATACGGTTTTAGTTCCTTTTCCAGAATAGAAAAAAAAAACACACCTACCCAACAAAAGCTCAATTTAAAATGGCAGCTCATTTCCTTTTTTCATACGAGACATGCGAAGATTTACAAGGTTTCCGCACAATTTTCAAACCCAAATTCCACGACATTCCATGAACTTTCAACAACTTTTGCTATGACTTTTTTATGACATTTGTTACATTTTTTCTAAGCGTGTTTTAAAATGATTATTATTGCACTTGCAAATTGTTAAAAATTGTAGAGACTTTGCGACACACGCCTCCATAGAATACTATTTGCTTTGCTCGGCCATTCGGTAAGCAAGCATCAAAATCATATTTGCTTTGGTAATAACTTGCTTCAAAACCGATTGTTGATTCGAGCACAACGTAGGTATATACAAAAAAAAAGAACGCATGCCAATATAGGGAGTCTAGGTCACGCAATCGTGATGCAGGAAACCAAAGCCCAGATGAAAACGGTCATTTCTGCGCAAATTTCACTTGCAGGCGTGCAACCTAAATGCTGCTAAGGAAGAGAGAAGGAGAAGGGGCTTGGCCCCAGAGTTAAGATTTGTTTGTTAAAAAAATAACTTATTTAAGTGGCGTGGCTAGAAATCGTGTAACTATGCTTACAATAAACGAGGGTCTGGGGCGAAGGGGTCTGTCATAAACAAAAGCTTTATACATTCACTATTTGCAAGGCTCTAAATAGCAAAAACGATTTTACAAAACATTTTCTAACAAGTTAACTGAAACTAAACGGTTTCAAAAAAATTGGAACTTTGATCACAAAATCTTAATTCAAGACACAACAAAAAATTTTGAAGCATCATGAATACTCCAACTGCTCAAAAAGCTACAAGAAAACTGCCAAATTCTGTTTTTGTTGATAAAAAAAATCATTGATAATCCAGTTGAAATTGCAGAGAAGTTTAGCAGTAGCGTTTTAGTATCAGCAAAAAACGATCAGATTCCATTGACATCTCAAAGGTACCTAAGTTTAATGTTTATCTATCGAAGCATGTATCTTCCTTTACGTATTTTTTTTTCAACCTATCTCAGCCGTTGAAGTATTCAACGCCATTAATCAGTTAAATTTGAGCAATAGCTAAGGATCTGACGGATTGAAACCAAATTTGTGAAAACAATGATGAAACCATTGCTCATGTACCAACCAATTTGTATAAACACTGTTTTGATCATGGGGTTATTTCTTCCTGCCTTACAAAAGCCAAAGTTAGTCTCTGTTTAACTCCGGAGAATTACAAAATTTAAATAATTATAGATCTATTTTTGTGTTATCATGTTTCTCTACAATTCTCAAAAAGTTGGTGCATTCTAGAACAGTTGATTTTATGAATTCTCATCATATTATGAATTCAACTCAATAAGGGTTTCGTTCCAATCATTTCACAATTTATGCAATTCTGGATATAATTACATCTACTTTCAGTAATATCGAAAACTAAATGCTTACTGGTCTGGTGCTGTTCGATCTAGCTAAAGCTTTTGATAATGTTGATCATGATATTCTACTCATAAAATTGCATCACTATGGTATGAGAGGAAGAGTGAATAACGTTTTTCGATCTTTCTTGAAAAATCGAACTCAACTAGGATCTATAGATAATGAAAATTCTTCTCCCAAATCTAATAATATAGTTTCTCAGGTGTCCACCCAAGAGCCGCTTCTGTTTCTGATTTACATTAACGATATATCTAATTATATGAACACTATACACACCACTCCAAGATTATTTGCGGATGACACGTGCATTATGATTAATGCTCTTACTTTGAAACATTTGGAAAAAATCCTGAATCTGAAGGCAATAAAGTATGTGATTGAATGATTGCAAACAAAGTTCACTATATATGATGTTAAATCCAGTCTATTAATTATAAACCCGAAACGAAATGCTCCTCAATCTAAATTAAGTAACTACAGCAAAGCTGGACCTATTCGATCAGTTGGCCAAGCTAAACATCTGGGAGTGTTTTTGGTTTGCAATCCTAACTTTCGACAGCGATTGAAATCTCTGGAAACCAAAATTGCTTGTGCAATTGGCACATTGTACAAACTCTAATATTCAATACCGGAAAGTGCAATGCAAGATCTTTATTATGCTTTAGTACATCCTAGTCTTATTTACGGAATTCTTGTGTAGCGTAGCATTTTCTCTCCTATTCAACTAAATTGAGTAGGTTGCAAAACAAAGCTAATATTATTGTGACTGGAAAAAATTGGAATGAGAGCTCATATCCGCTTTATCCAAAACTGAATATATTACCATTTATTTCACGTTTAACTTACGAAATAGCTAAATTAGTTTATCAACACGATAAGTCCAAATTTCCAAAACTAAAAAACGACATTCGAAGAGAACCACTAGCAATAATCAATTAACAATTCTATTTTCCAAAACCAAAAAAACTCAAAGATCTCTTAATTACAGTATATTGGTGCTAAAATTTGGAATTCAATTCCGATTTCAATGAAACAATAATCGTTTCAAAAATTTAAAAAAGATTATGAAAAATTTTGATAGTAAATATAAGCTCATACGTATTGCTTTTACCTCACTGTGAAAATATGAAAACTGATCTAGTTACTCACACAAGCTGATCGTTGCTCTTTTTGTTATTGTTTTCGTGCTTGATGTTTTTTTTGTCGTTTTTTTATTTGTATGAGTTTCTCAGCACATTGCGATGTATTATTTAGATTGCATTGTGACAAACAAGGTGGATGCTTAACCAGATGACTTTTCAGTCCCTCCGCACCCACCTTGTCGCTATACACTCAAATGTGCTATTCATTTATCTATTTTAGAATTATTTGTTTTAAATTAATTAGCGCAAAAAACCCTGTTGTGTTATAAAGTAAAATTAGGTTTTTAGAAATAATATCCCGGTAGCCGTGTGAATTGCGAAAAGTACCAACAGAAATTGGCCAAACTCAATAATTAATTTGCAATTTTGTTCCACAGACGAATGCTGGGACAACTCGGATTGCAACAACAACGGCCAATGCATTGACACTCAGGGTACAACGTACCCAAGGTTGCTTTGCTACTGTCAGCAGGGATGGTTTGGGAGGAACTGCGAGAAAAGTAAGTTTGTGACCGGTGACATTGGTGCAATGCTGCGTGTTAAAAGGTGCAATAACGCGTTTGCTGTGTTGCAGGATCAAACGTTGTCCTTCAGCAAAACTACTCGTCAAACCGCGACTACTCGACGCGTGTAATTCGACCCGACCTTTACACTCTCCACTGGCGATTAGTTGATGACGAGATAGAAATAGCCGTGGAAGCGCGGACGCTGAGCTGGGTCGGGATTGGTTGGAGACCAATAAATGTTGGCATTACATGTAGGAATTTTCCAGATTCTTCGTCAAAAACGCCCGGAAATCAGACATCTGTTTCGAAACAAGACTTGTACGACTCTCCCCTCAAACAGGTCGGCTACAATAAACAATTATAGCTGGGTCATTTGCATTGTCAAACAATGATCTGTTGCGTAAAAAGTGATTTTTGACAATTATGTTTGTTGCGTAATCGTTAGCATGATAATGTGGCATTGTTGTAAACGGATAATCAACTGGTGAACGACAAAAAGACCTGCTTTTATTTTTTGATCAGCAACGCATTTACCCGAAGCATAACAACCTAGTATCAAACAACGCGATATTCAAATATGAAAATTAGTCGTGCTCTACAGATCGACAAACGTAAGATACATATTGTGGCTAAGAATGCCATGTGATTAATCTATAACAACCACGTGATAATCTCACGAGTCGTTTAAAACTGTAATACATCTTCACTTACCACGTTACCTTAGCCATGAGACAGCGATGAGACCGATTTGCTAAAAACAAGCGAATCGATCTAAAAATTTCAAGATGTCATGAAAATGGACGCCTTTCTTCGGCAAGTCGTCTGAAAAAAAAAACACTACAAATGAAATTCGAAGTCCGCGACAACCAGAGATATGCACTGGTTTTGAAGTTTCGTCAATCTTCCAAAGCAGGACAAATGTTAGACCTCTCTGCTACAGTAGCTCGGTGCTCATGGAAGCATGTTAACTAATTAGTAGAGGTGGGCGTTTCGCAAAACAGTTTGCAAGTTGCGCAACTTGCGTAGTGCACCATGTCTTTTTCGCAGCTTTTGCGCAATTTTTGTTGCGGAATTACAATTGTTTTTGCTGTTGTGCAATTTGCGGTTGTGAATCGGTAATTTTAAAACTCCCTGTGCTTTAAGTGAGCATTTTTTCTCGAGATGCGCAATCGCAAAGTAATTTTTAGATATTGCTCTACATGTTCCTTTCAAAAATTAATTTTGATTTCACAAATTCATCAATTTTTCTCTGTAAATGAACGAACATTATTTCCGAATATGATTAATGGTGCTTTATTTTTTTCCTTGGGTGTTTTATTGCTGTTTAATTATTTTTTTGGCTTTACGATCTGACTGCGTCTTTTCACAATAAAAATAATTCTTTCCTCGCTCATGAATTTGTGCCTTTAGTTATAACAGCAAAACGCATTGCAGTTGGTTCATTCCAGTGCAGGTTAACTGAAGATTGTACTAAGTTTATCGTTCGCAATTTTCGTTCTTGCACCATCGTCTGCGGCGCTATTTTTAACTTCAAATACGTAAAAATTTGTACTCAAAAACTTTTTTAAATTGCAAAATTTATTTGCGCTCCTCAAGCAATCAATTTGCAGTTGCACTCTAATATTTTCAATTTTGGTCGCGAAATTTGTGTTTGCGCGTTAAAGCTTGGCTTTAGCGCTTGCGCTTTAGGATGTATTTTGAAAACGCCTAGCTCCGCTTTCAATCAGTTTTCCGCAACTTTGTAATTTTGACTGACATCTGCAAGCTTTCAGTAACTGGGGTTGTAGATACAATTTGCTTCGCGTTTTCAGTCGATGTAACATTTTATATCTAATGTTTTACAGCAAAACACTACAAAAGATCCTGAAGAAAAGTCGCAAATCGAGCGAAAGTCTAATCCCTGCAACACTTTTAGCAACAACAAACAGACGCAGTCGACAAGTAACGTGACGTCATCAACAAATCAAGTGACGTCAAAAGTTACTCCAGTTACGTCAGAAATTCCGATTGTTGTAAAAACTTCGAGACTCAAAATGAATGCAATGGATTGCAGTGACATCATAATAGGATCAGTAAAAGGTTATTGTTACGTGATATCAGTACTGTATGATTTAATACTGTAATTGGACCAAAAACTTTCGGTTTTGTTTTAACGAAGTTTTAATATTCTGAATCAAAATTTTGCACTTCAGGTTCCCTCCATCGAGTGGAAGACATGTACACGCGCGACAGATCCACCCCAAGACCAGACGAATACTATTTGGGAAATGATGACGTAACTGGGGCAGCTGGATCCCAAATCGATGGAATAACAACTATTGCGTTCAGGAAGAAAATTAAAAGCAAGTTTTTTTGGCTTGAAAAAATTCCAAAATTCTGAAAATCAATGTAGTTTTTGATGATTTTTTTGTCACGCGTACAAGCTATATCTTAAATATTGCAAGCTTGATTAAGATTAATACTTTTGCTTATTTGTTCTTTTCCATGGCAAAAAGTAAGCAACAATCCGCAAACTACGAGAAGACGTGAGCAATGACGTGAGCGTTGAAACCAGCACTTGCTACTGCTTTGTTAGCAAATAATTGCAATGAAGTGACTCAAAACAAAAGTTCTGACACGTTTTACTAAATTAGGAGTCGAGAATTTTTTGCCATCCAGAGTTTTCTGAAAATGAAAACAAGATCTTAACTGTAATTATTTGACCTCAGAGCCCTGGGCATATGAGAAGTTGACGTGTATCACAAAACTGAGTTCTACGCGGGAATCCGAGAGTTAACTGAACTAACTGAAGTCCAAACCAGCCTTGCACAGCTCTGCAACAGATCGATGCAAAAATTTCCGTTTCAGGCATCCATCCCACCGACCACCCCATCACTAAGTCCGATGTATTCTTGATTTGGGCTATGGGACAAGTTGCGTCCGAACCATGCACTCGTCAACGTGGCGCTTCAGATAAAGCTTATCCGTGCAGTGTACAAACTGATGAGACCTCAACGCCAAGCAAACATCCCTCTCAAAATCATGAGATCTCAAAAACCAAGCACATCACCGAAGATACTTCAACAACAACAGGACCAAACATTCAGAATCCTGATGATAGTGAAGATGTGGCAGGGTCAGGAACGGAACACTGCGCAAGCAACAGGTTAGATTATGTCAGACGGTAGACTCAGTATACTGTAGCAGCCAACAAATGCAGATGAAATTGGGCGTTTAGTCGGACTTGTGACCGATAAGGTTAGAGCAGTGTGCAGGGTTTTTACACTGGTTTAGTTTAACATTTGACCACTTCAACTCTTGTACAGTAATCTCAACGAACCTTCAAACAATGAACGTTGACTGGCGAGCCCGCATTCATCTATGAAGAGATTACTGTTGAGTTCTACGTGAACTTGCGCCCCTTGTTGCTTTTTTCCAAAAGTCACCTCGAGTAGATAAGTTACTGAAGCTCAAGGAGGCAGCAAAACGTTCTCCAAATCCATTGTGACTTGTGACACACGAAAGAGATTCTCAAAAACCCACCATCTTTCTGTACGAGCTTGAGTTCGAATGTTAAATGGTACTGTTTCTCAGGACAGTAATCAAATATTTTACGTTCTTTATCAGGTTCTATCGTCACGATGACGTCAGATATCACGGTGCGAGCGATAACAGTCGAGGGGTGATAAAACTCAACTTTTATGGTGAGTTTGGCCTCATTAACGATGGCCTGGGAGCGTTTTTGCCTTAAACGGCCAGCTGAACGGCGACCAAATAAGCTTTGGGAAAAAGATTCCCTCCATTCGGATTCGAACCTGCAGTCTATGGATTACTAAACAACTGCTTGATTCACATGAGATCGTTTCGCCGCTTCTGCTCGGGACACAACCAAGAACGAACTGCTTTAGATGTTTGTTTCGTCCGGAAAATTTCTGTAGTTTCAAAAAGAGAAAAGATTTTGATACTCGTTGCAGAACATCTTTTAATTAAGCCGTGTAGAATGTGTCATTTGCTGAGTGAGTGTTCCTAATTTGTGTTGTTATATTTTGAAGGACATGACATGGACTTTAACAAAAAGTATTTTGAAAACAGTGTAAACGCAATCTTTTCATTACACAATATCGCAGCTGTATATGGGATTTCAAAAAAAGGATAAAAGGCTTGGACTTGGTTTTGCAACAAGCAATATTTGAAACATATCAACCTTCTCTAAAGATATGCTGCTCGAAAACAATTTTATTAAAAGAATGAAAATTACTTTGGGTAATAAAGAAGTGCTCTAAACCTTGTTTTACTATTCCCCTTATGCGCGAAAATTTATTTAAACTGTATTTTTTGGCTCCGTATTATTGACAACCCTGCGTTTTGAACTGTCGTAAGATCAGAAAAGAATGACTTTGCAAAATTTCTTGTAGAATATCGAACATCATATTGTTTACTCCGAAAGAAATTTTGCAAAGTCGCAATTTCCTGCAGAATAAGCAACGCGCTGCTTGATTATCAACGTCGCGTTGCTTATTCTGCAAAATTTTTTTCTTAGAAATTCTTTTCTGATTTCACGAAATTAGGAAACGTAGGGTTGTCAATGGTACGGAGTCAAACGGATTAAATGTATTTTTGCAAATGAGGGGATAAATAGTAGAACAAAGTTTTGGAGCATTTCTTTATTACCTCAAGTAGTCTCATTTCTTGAATAAAAATGATTTCGAGCAGTAGCCTATCAATGATCTCTTTCAGAAAATGAACAAACGCTAGACTACCAATAATAACAAAACGGCACTATATGTAGTAATAAAAAACATATCGTTAGGTAAGAATCGAGTGAGTAAACAGAATGAGATGACGTGCAGGACCAATGCTGGATCATTCAGGTCACCTAGCGACTGCGTTGAGACGAATGACCGGTTCACGTGTGATTTCTTGATACAGTGGAGGTTGCAACCGAACAACATTGATGTGAGGTTCTCCATGAAGGTGAGACTCATTCTCAACATTTACTGAGTCGTTGCAGAAGTGGGGTGGGTGCATGAGTGCAAGTGCGCTTGAACGAACTTTAATGAGCCAACAAAATTCAATACTGATATCGCATCCCGATTTCACTTGTAGTTTCTAAAGTCCGATCTCAAGCCCAACTCCAACCCACAAAAAGCAGAAATAAAAAAATCATTTCATACACTTCTTTTAGCACAAATTCTCAATTCTCAAATTCTCAATACAATTCTCAAATTTAGCACAAATTCTCAATACAAGTAGGTTAAGTTTGGCTTTTGGGGTTCAAAATTTTTAGTAGGCATTTACACAGTTATGTACGCCTGATGATAACAAACAAGTTTGAAATATGCATATAGCGTACTATTGTGGTAAATTGCTAATGTGATGTCATATATGGTGTCCATGCTTAGTGATGCTAGCGCAATGCGGTTGAGCTAAGTGAAGTGCCAGTGTGATACTGGTCGAGAATCCTCTTTCTGGTGACCTTGTTGTCAGACTTAGATCAGAGTAATCTGAGAAGAGGGTACGATGGCAAGTGTAGAAATTGCCCTCGTGTGTGGTTTGAAGGTTCGGGTGGGATGCCAGGATAGGCTACGTGTGAATTCAGATGCTGATGAAACACTAGCCTAATGGGAAAGCAGATATGTGAGGTAAGTGCTACCTCATAGCCGTGAAAAAAAAAATTCTCAATTAAGTCGGACTCGGTCTCAAGCTCGCCTACTTAATACGGACTTAAAACGTGATAAACAAAAGTATATTTGAGTTTTAAGATCCCGGTTTTAAAGTTTTTTTCAAAAAATCGCTTAAAATTTCTCATTGTCTCGTGAAAGTTTCACTCACATTGGTGTTGGGCCCTATTACTTAATCCCAATACAGTACTCACAACCAGATCGCTAAACTAGAGGTCTCGGTAGTATCAGATATCAATTTCTCCCAAAATATTTCTTATTATATCATTTTTTTCCAGCAGTCAAGTGCTGGCGATTTAGCCTGGGTTACTTTTTCAATTTGAAAACTTTCAAATTTAACATTTTATATCAATGAACCTAATGCAGCTCAGAGGTGTAAACGGGCCGACTAGTACAGGCCCGAACCCGGCCAATGCCACATGATGCAATGTGTTACAGGTAACCGCAATCGTCTTTTCTTTTCGCAGTTTCACAGTTGCCTGCTTTTCTTAGCATACCCTTGGAGTCAAGTATATGAGGTATACAACGAAGATAGCACGCTTTTGGTGGCTGCTTTTCATAGCTCACTCTAATAATCGTTCCATCAGTATCAATAATAATTTCAATTTTGCAATTGTTAATATAGTGCTTTAAAGCTTTGGAAATAAAACGTTAAATACCGTGAAAATATCGCGTTATTACTACTTAAATAAAAGGTGCACCATCATTTACGTCTTGTAGCATTTCAATATCTAATATCAATTTAATGACTGTTGCTGAACTTTATTGTGACCTAACAATTGACTTTATTTTTAGTTCGCGGACGTGAACAGACGTTACTTGGCCTTGGGCTTCAGCGGTGACGGAAAAATGCCCAACACTGACGTCATAATGGCACTAGCACCTCCTCGAAGTATTACCACAAGCATTCCTTTTCTGTATGACATGTAAGGAAATGTGAGCTGACGTCATAATGGAAACACGAAGCGTTCGCTCAGAGCAATTGTTATAACTCCGCCAAATTCTTGCCAATACACCGTCTAGAGTTGTGAGGCTTGAAATTCTAAGCTGGCTTTGCAAACCAAAGTTTATTACCTTAGGCTTGCAGCAGAAATGAAGTTTGTCCCATCCACAGATATCTCTTTGTTAACATGACAAACATAAATTTAGAAAGAACATGACAAACATAAACTTTTTGCTTTTGAAAAGTTTTCCAACACAAAATTTTACGTGCCCGTGCGGAATTTGCAACGGCAGAGAAACGTAAATTCGATCTTGGTTAGAAAATGTTGCAGCTTAAAAGAACATCTCTTGGGATTGAATGAACCGATTTATCTCTGCAAAGTTTCGAGCAGTAGCCACTTTTATGTTGTCCTAAAGTACTAAATTTATAATGCGACTAAAGCATTATGATGCAATATTTTGATTTTTTATTATGAGAATTTTGCAATACTCTGATCTTCCTTGTTGTGTGATTCTCTTCTGCTATAATTTGCACTAATCTCTCAAATGACTATACCTCAAAACATGCTCCGAGGTAAGAAGACGGGATATCACAAAAAATCCTACTCGATCTGGGCACTTTAAAACGCGATTACGGTTTTAGATGAGGTTTCGCCGCGGTGTTATGAAAAAAGGAAACATCCTTTCGTGATAAACCTCACTTTTGCAAACGCGAAAGCTTGAAATATCACGAAAATTATGAACTAATAAAGGTTCGCATTAACCACCGCGTAATTCTTTTTTTGTGATGAAATGCAGATTTTTTAACAAAACCGTCGCAAAACATCAAGCAACATAACTCAGCATCATACACTTGTCATCATCAAATGTTAACTCAGAATCAAAACTGGTCAAAATGGTGTTCTCCAGGGGTCTATTCAAGGTTTCCTATTCTTCTTAATTTATATAAATGATTTACAGAATTGTATGCGTAGTATTCCTAGACTATTTGCTGATGATGATGCTGTTTTAGTTGGCGCTAAATCATTAAAACAACTTGAAACGGATCTTAATTTTGAAATATCCAGAATATTTATTTGGATGATAAAAAAACAAGCTTAGGTAAATCCGTCAAAATACATAGCTCTTAACAATTACCCATCAGTAAAATCAGCTTTTTCCTCCATCTCAACCCAAGTGCTATTAACGTTTCAGATTCTATCAAGTATTTGTGGATTACTATTGATTGTAAATTGCATTTTAATGAAGAAATTGAAAAGGTTGTCACAAAACTATCTTGTGCAGTAGATTTAATAAAAAACTAAAATTTTTGCCACCTCCAAAAACCCTAAAACAAATTTATTTCGCGTTTTTCCATGCTCATCTGCTTCATGAAATTATAGAGTTGTACGTTTAACACGTACCTTAATCCTGCAGTTAATAAAGGAAATTGAAATTATAATGCTACTTTTTTTTTCGTATTTCCTTATTTTAAAATTTGATGATCTAATAACTTGCGAAACTGCAAAATTTATATGTTTATACTTGACAAATGCGCACCAATATTTCATTTTAATACTTGGTTTATGAAAGTCGCTCAAATCCATGCTCGTTCCACTCGATCATCCCAAAATAATATCCTTTATCTACATGGTTGAAGAACTAACAGATTACAAAGATTTCAAGAGTGAGTTTGTTTTAATGCACTAGTATATCTAATTCAATTCATTTGCAAAAATCCGTGTTTTCGGCCATATAACTTCTTTTCTCACAAGACAGCTGCTCCACTTGAAGATCAAATAATTTCGTCCCTTTGCAACTTCCTGCACTTATGAAACATTTTCATTATTGCAGTTTCATTTGTGTTTTGTTTTGTGTGAAGTAAACTTTCTTTCCTTCGTTAAAGGTCGGAGAAAGGTGTTTTATTGTGCGTCACATTGCTAATGTGGATCGTGGATTTGATTAGAAATGTGTAGTGAGTAACGTGCCGTTTCAGGAAGACCGATGAATACAATGGAGTGATACAAGACTCCGATCGAGTTTTCAGCAGGCAATCGATAACTTCAATTAATCGGATTTGGGATGTAACGGTAAGATATTGTATCGGAAAACAAGTTTAGAACTTACAACCATTAGATTAAACCAGCAAATTGTTCAGTCAGTTGCTTGGAGAATAGTTTTGTTTGCAACATATTTCTTGACATGGCCTAGAAAGCCATTAACACGTTCTATTGGAAGTTTCTGACGACGAACTTTAGTCGTATCTGAATTTCAACCATCTCTAAATTATTCGCGTGAAGCGAAAGACGTGCAGCTACTCTCAGTAACAACCAGAGACTAGAATTTATTTATTTTTCATTTTACTTTTGCAAGCAAAGTTATAATGCCTTGTTCTAAAGACGGTTTTCAAATTGCGTTGCAAAACAATATCAGAGATTGTAGTGCGGTAAACGAGCATGATCTATCAAGTAGAACCGGTAGAAACTGTTGTTGCTTCGTTTAGTTTATGCGGCCCCGAATCCCGGATGACCAGCAGGACGCGCAGTTTACACAGCACCAGTGCCATTACTTTGTGGCCGCCATGGGTCTCTACCAAATGCACCACAAATTACCCAGGTTCAAAAAGCACAACGCGGCTCCGGTGGTTTCCCAGGAAAAGGTAACCAACGTGCATACGTCTTTGTTGATACTAAAAAAGTTGTCGTGGTACGGCAACTTTTTTTGCCCATTATGAGAGCAAATTTGCGAACATACGAAAAAATACGCACTACGCATTACGAGAATAAAAGTTGCACATTATGAGAGCAAACTTGAACCCGCATTCGGCCGGACCCGAACTTCAATAACCCAATGAAACATTAAACAAATCAAAATTATTCATTTTTGGATTTATTAATAACAATCAGGAGTAAAATTGATAACAAACTTTAGGCACAACCAAAAGCATGATTAACACTTAACAGCCGTCAGGGATAAAGAATAACATTTCGAATTCGACTTTTGTCGAATCATTGTAATTACAGTTTATTTGCGAAATTGCCTCAGCCAGCAGACAGCGAAGGGACTTTACGGTCTTTGATTCCAGCTTCCACCTACCCACCTGTTTACCATTGTTTGAGGCCATGTTTTGGTTGAAAATCACACACAGGAGAAGAAAGAAGAAATTTCGACGACTTCGCATTTAGGGATCAGTAAAATAATATGATATTTGCTTTGCGAAAGATTTTCAATAAAAAACAAGGTTTTCAATATATTTGCTTTGCGAAAGAGGTTTTGCTATATACAGTATTATTTTTCCTTAATTTCGTTGTTATTGAAGTCCATTTTATGTTCTTTTCAATTTGATTGATGTTATAGTCTATTTATAGGTTTTATGATGATTTTGGTTTTAAAGTATACGCTGATTGTTTTTAGATCTAACTGATGATGCCCCGCTGGGGTGAAATCGATTTTAATAAATAAAGTAGTAGTATATTTACGACTGATTTCGTATATGCCCGATAAGCTTGTGGCTATATTATTTTACTGATGACCTGTTTACCACACACGATGAAGGTTTCATCGCACTATCACTTTTATTGGTGAACGTCAAGCAGGAAAGTTGTGAATTCCAATTTTTAGTCTTTGGATTACCCGACTGGGAATCAAACCCGAGTCTACCGTTTCAGTAGCTGACGCTCTATCCACTCGACCACTGATCGTGATCGGTTCATCATTCCGTATTCTTATCCTTTGTCAGCATAGCTGGGCTACAGGTTTATCATACCCGATTTGACGCACCCGTTTGAGAAAGACCCCGAATTGTGGTGCCCCCAATTTTGTAAATTTTATCTTTTATTTTCTGAACTTGCAAACTCAGTTTATTTTAATCTACAGTACTAATTTCCACAGTTTAAAATATAGAAAGTTGTTGACCCGCAGATTAAAGTTTAACTGCGTCGTTGGTGCATATACGACCCCACATTTGTACGAAAATATCAGCTTTTGGCCTACGTCACGGATCTTGAGCTCTACCCAAGTGCCAAGGGACTTGAATATCTACGTCATTACTAATCAGAGCTAACTCGTGTAGGTGTGCATCCGGGCCTGTGAATTCGTTGGTGACCATGATGTGGTGGAGCGCTTCCACATTTCTTTTCCTGCCGCAGTACTCCTCATCGATGCCCAGTTTACCTCCCCCCTCATCAACCAGAACAGCTACGACCATTTGGAGCTCAAGCTTACAATGGAGGAAGCGGTAGGTACTCAGCTTCCACTCACGCATGATAGAATGTGCAAAATGAAGTATCTATTTCACCAAAAAAACATTAATTTTAACTCTAATCACTTAACCCTTTAAGCGAAATTGCTCGAAATTGGTTTTATTGAAAAAATGAGATCAACGTGAGATAATAAAGAGGTGCCCCATACCTTTTTCCACTATTCCGTTTATTCGCGAAAATGCGATTTAATCTGTTTGACTCCGTACCCTTGGCAACCCTACATTTCGTGACATTACAAACGACCTACTGTAGATCAGTACTTGTAGCCTAGGTCCAGTAGCGTACGCAGGAATTTCGAAAGGGGGGCAGGGAATTCAGAAAATTTGAGATTAATGAAGACAAGAATCAAAATTTTCCAGCCCAAAACCAAGTTCGTTTTCCTGCCCAAACTTGGGTGAAGACCAAAAACAAAATAGGTCTTTAGTCAAATTTAGTCCGGTTTTTGGCCAAAAAAAGGTCTTCGCCCACCGCTTCTATGCTCAAACCTTCTGCCCAAGTTACGAAGAGGGGGGGCATGCCACATTTTTGCACACTACTCTATGCTAATTATATTATCCTGGCAACCCAAAGGGGGGGCCATGGCTCCCCCCCCTAAATACGCCCCTGCCTAGGTCTACAAGTACCAATTGGCAATCGTGTTTCTTTGTCTAAGAGAAGTTTTGAAAAATTATGCCTTTGTGATGTCACAAAATTGCGAAATGCAGGGTTGCTAATGGTACAAAAGACATGCTGCCACGAAGATAAGTTCAGTTTTTTTGAAACAAAATTTGTCGGTGAAGCAAATGCCTTGTGAAGCTTACTTGGAGCAGAGATTATGCAACCTGATAAGATTCTAACGCTCCTTTCCTACTTGGATATATTTTGAACGAGTTTTGGTTCGTATAGCACCGCTAAATTGAACGTCGAAAATACATTAGCTTGTACAGAAATCCATAGGCTGCAATAATTCTTAAAGTTGTAAGATGAACTACAGTACGTCAAACAACCTGAACGACCACGTGAATGATTTTCAAACCCCGTGAACTTCTGGTCGACCACAACCATGCGACTACCTAGGCTCTCGTATAGTACTTACTGCATAAAGGTGCCAAATTTTGAAACTTAAACTTCAAAATCGGTACTTTAAATTTTGCATTGATTTGTAAAAATATATTAAAATTTAACCTCAGACGACAATCCGTAAAAAATAAACCTTTTTTAGTCACTTGGAGATGCCTTTGTGCCGTAAGTTACAGATTTGAAATTTGATTTCTAGGAGACGATGTGAGATATGTACAGTAGGCATTTACAACCACTCCAACTAAACATATATTCCAACATATATTTCAAAATCGTTTTGACTAATTGGTGAGCCCATGTAGGCTATAGCTAACGTTTAGCCAGCCCACAGTTGCGGTTATATGAGGGCTGCTACATGCCCTCTACTTGATAACATTGCTCCATTGTTGATCTCTGCGAATTCAATAAAAGAGCCTTACGCTGTGCATAGAGCTGCTTGTGGCCTGTATGCAGAGCTTTGCCTAGCTTATATCTACGAATTGTTTGCAGTTAGTGACGGCCTACAGCCAGATTCCGTACTTCCAGCTCACCAACATCATTGTGGAGGTGCTGAATTTTGAACCCGGCAGCATCATCGTCAATTACGTGTTTACTGCTGAGTTCGAGGACACCTTTCAAGGCACCAACTTCCAGCTTCAGGCAAGGCCAGCGTTTGATCTTTCAAAATTCAGCTTCAAAACTGTTTCAATAAAGGGAAAATTTTTTCGAACATACCGTTGGTGTTTAACTTACACCTTGCTCAATTTGAAGGAATTCTTTCTGATTTTAAGATCACAAAGCTTTGGGAACAAGCCAAAACGTTTTTTGTATGAATTATTTATTATATCTTTGGATGTGGTTTGTTTGAAAAGTGCTGTGCTAACCCTTCACTTTTTGTATGCTTTTATTCGTTCCCTATTTGTGGATCTTAAGTCATCCACGAATTTCCACAGCCGAAATTTGAATAAAATTAACGTTGTAATGTACAATATTGCCTAACCGCCACAACACCACTAAACTTAATTCTCTTAGAGCGTAGCAGCAATCTAATTTCAAATAGCCTTTACGAATACCGACGTGTATTCAGTAAGAATCGAACCCAGTCTCGCAAAATTCGTATTAGATTTAAGGTTTAGTCACATGATACCATGGCGGTATATTCAGGAATTCAGTCACGGTAAGATAATTATCAGAGGTGGAGTCGAGAACACAAGGCTCGAGGCCAAGGACACAAAAAAAATCCGAGGCCAAGGACAGGAATGCTCGAGGCCAAGGACCAAGGACACAAATGCAAGTGTTTTCCTAAGAAAAAAGGTCTAAAAATTTTTTTTCGGTCGATCTCCAAAAAAAACGGTCTAGAAAAACATTTTTCAGCCAATCTACAAAATTTTAACCATTCAAAAAATAGTGCTGTCCTCGAGCCGAGGACAGGCCAATTTTCGAGGACTTGAGGCTTCGAGGCCAAGGCCAAGGACTTGAAAATGTGTCCTCGAGGACTCCACCTCTGATAATTATTATCATGAGAAAACAATTTATTCTAGATTTATAAAATCACTTACCTACCTAAAAATTTTCATTCATTCTTTTTATTCTTGACCTCCACAACAATAGCAAATGCATGGTGACACAATAATAACACTTAGAGTCAGGAAAAGGAAGTAGCGACACAATATCAGACCTTAAGCCATGCACAGGATATTGAAGACGAAAAAGCGATTTTTGTTTGCATGGTTGCTACACCTGTCACACCAGTTGAAGTATGCACAGTGTAGGCCTAATCAATGAAACTTATCAACGTACACATGCGAGCACACAAGATGTAAGAGAAACTAACGGCTGGGGTAGTTCCCATCAATGATAAAAAGGAAAGAGAGGGGAAGTGACCAGTGCAAGGCCAGGCACGGTTACGTAGGTGGTCAATGGGTGGCGCAACCGGCCCAAAAATCATGTTTAGCTCAACAGATCAAGGTTATTAGCTATCATAAAACGTCAGTAGTGGTTTTAGTAAAATTTTTAGGTTTTAGCAATGGAATGATGGTGCCAAGCTTTTGTCCTTTATTGGCCTGACTTTGCCTCTGGCTTGATCAGATATATGATGTTCATATTTTATCGCATTTACGGGGTGTTTCTCTCATTTATATAAAGTGGTGTTAGTTTTTTTAAACTAAAGATTGCACATTAGCAGAAACTGGAGTCCAGACAACATTTTGACAGACTGAACCAATGTTTTATAAAAATGTTTTTGGCTCACTTGTCCGTGAACTGAAAAAGAGCCTCAGAATCAGCAACCGATGAGGGACGCTAATCACACGTCATGTCTCCTTCATGAACCAAACGCAGTAATCCGCCTTATCATTTATTGGTTAAAATTTATTGGCATGTTTTGTGTAGTTCAAAATAAATTCTTTTTCCCAACAAAACACCTTGAAATTGCAATGTAATTAAAGGCTCGATGTGAAGCATCCAGCCAATTCCGGCAGTTTACAATCGCTAAAATCAAAACATACTTTTTGAAATTTATTTGTTTTCATTTTGGAGCTGCGGTTGCAAAGATATTCAACAAATCCAAAGAGAAATTCCCCTTAAAAAGTTTTTGGAAACCCTGAATCTGTTCTTTGAGCCTGAAATTTAAGGGAAAAAGAGGAGACTGAATAATTTTTTACCCTTTTAGTACCATGACGCGAGAAATCCAATTTTGGTAAATCACCCCCTCTCGTCTCCAAATTCAGGCTGAGAGAGCAAACACAGGGTTTCCAAAAGCTTTTTAGAGGGATATCTCTTTGTATTTGTTGAATATCTTTGTAACTGCACTCCAAAATTAAGAACAAAAAATTGCAAAAATTATATTTCAGGTTTAGCTATTACAAACTATACCAGAACTGGCTAAACCTGCTTTAAAATGTTTAACATAATATTGTCGTAATCGACTTGTATATCCGTTTAAGAATTTTACAAATGCACCGAAGTGCATCTTTGATTAAATAAAAACTTTACGCAGCGGCAGAGAACCGAACTCAAACTCGCAAGGTCGATGGTTCGGTTTCAGCAGTCGCTGATTTCGAATGTGTGTTAAAATACCAGCTTTGAAAAAATTGACGCAAGTTGTTTTGGAGTTTACGTTCGTCTTAAATAAACAAAGTGTAACTTTTTTTTTTTGATTTCCGAAAGTACAAGCACGTGCTATTTTTCAAGCACGTGCTATTTTTCAAATTTCCACGCAATTTCCAACTCACATTGGATGGACCACTAAGTTGATTAGAAACTTCTTTGCAGAGAAACTTGACCTTGGAACTTGACCGGTTAGTGAAGCAGCAGGCAAACCAGCTGAACGGGATCAATTTTTTTGTTGAAGTCCTAGGTAAGATGAGATTCGCCGCTGGCTAACCCATGAAATCCCGAGATGAGGTGGCAACGTTGTAAAGTAACGGATACAAGATTCAGTTTTTGTATAATAAATTTGTCATACACCGGCCAGTTGATTAAACGGCAATGCATGTGTCTATGAAACGGGAGGTTTGAGATTTAAATCTCAGGCCAGCCAAATTAGACACAGTGTTGCCAATAGCTCACCATCGCTGCCATATTTCTTCAAAAGGAGTGGTGTTGTCTGTAAGCGGAACGACGTGTAGATGGGCCGCGGCAACTCGCTACACGCTTTGGCGTTATACAATCAATATGATGAAAGATTTGACTTGAGTTCGTGATGATGTTTTTTCGTTTATTTTTATTCTTTGCTTTGATTCGAATATGCGAAGACTCAATATACATTAAACAAGAGCTGACAAATCAGACAAAGATGATAAAATCAAACTTCGGTGAGAATTAGGTGCTGTTTGTGTGCATAATGCTTGGTTTAACCTTGATTTTTACCGAAACATGAATTCAGGTGTAAAAATTGCCTAAATTGGACATAGTCACTTTTGACAGAAAACTAATTTTTGCTTTTCTTAAATTAACATGAACATAGCCAGATGTTAGTATTAAAAACCTCGGTGAAAACTAGCTCACGGACTATACTAGCACTCATAGCAATTTTTAATCTTGTGCATTTATTAACACCAAACTAAAAACAGATTGTATCTACTGAAGATCAGTAATTTGCATTAATCATTGTCCTCAATCTTCAGCTGCTGGTACCGGAAGACGATCTCTTGCTTTTTTCGAAGGAGGAAAACCGATCATGTACTTCAGGTGGAATGGCTTAATGGGCACAAAGTTTCCTAAAATCTTCTTTTTTTGCTGCTGTGATAAGAATTCTTCTATCATAAGCTCGAAGAAGTTCATGTGAATGGTTTGGTTGCCCACGAGCAAATACATGCATCAATTTCTTTAAATTCTTCCACATAAGAATCCCTGTAAAATAATACTCCATGAGCAATTTTCATGTACTTAAAGCTTCTGACCCAAAGCCAGTTGACCATGTTACCATCAGTATTGCATCACATGTTTTTAAGAAGCCCCTGTGCAAGTTTTTGGAAGTCATAGAAGTCTTTATGGTGATAATTGAAAACTTTGCACTGAGTTTCTGCGTCGAGCCCGACGAAATATCTGAACCCTGCAGTCCAACAGAGTGAAGTCATACGCGTGCTTCTTCTCAAGCTCAATTGCAAAATGCATGGAATTACATTCCATGTGAGAGTGACTACTTTCTAGAAAGTTGTGCGTGATTACTTGAAGAGGTGTCCGCTGTACCGCATAAAGAAACATTGCAGCCACATTTTGCTTGCGATTTTGGCCACCGCAAGTATCAGGAAATAAGGAACCTCATAAATTATACTGGAAAGCTGACGAATCTAATCATAAAGGCAAGTTGCAATCTCATTGCTTCCACGCCCTTCTTCAACTTCTGACCAGCAATAAGATGACGCATCATTTGGCGAGGCGAGATTGTACACTCATAAGTTGTCAACGCACAGCTTACAACTGCAGTACAGCAGCGAAGCGAGACTACTTGGGATCTGAAGAACACTCTGCATGTCAAACGTTGTAGACATGAAGTTATTGTTTGTAGAGCAGCGAGCTTTGTCGGCTGTCTGTTTTGAATGAGCTTCCTTTTTTCTCTTGAGATGGGCTAGATACTCCTCAGCTAACTCTTTTTTGTCTCTTTCTTTAAGAATTTGGTATTTTGTGGACTTTGATCTATATATCTTTTCAATTCCATAATTATTCCTCACTTCAATGTAATTGCTGCTCTTGAACCCGCAAAAGAAAATAACTTCACAGAGATAAAAACAAGTAGGAATAAAAAGCGTAAATTTTCTCACAAATAGATATAAAATTGAGTAAAATTTAGCAGCGTGAAATTTTGTCACTAATAGATGTTGGTAGATCTTAATTGAATTGCTATTACATCAAAAAGAACCGCGGAAAATTAATTAACTTCCAACAGCAATACCCGCTCATGTCCATTTCTTTGCAAATTCTTCTGTGCCAGCAATGCCTATGTCCCAGCAATGCCTTTGCCTATGTTCCACATAGCCAGTTCTGGCATAAACAAAAAATAGACATAACCAAAAACAAATGTATTAAAAAACCACTTTGCTGAATGGGTAAGGGTTTAAAATTTTTTGTACATAAACTACATTTTATTACAAGTTCAATAATTGCAAAAACTCATTTTCGCCGAAAATGGACATAAACACATGGTTCTGAGCCCTCGATATACTGTAGCTTAGTCGATTAGAGAGCAATAGCGTACGGCTTATTCGCATGCTGGGGCTCAGTTTCCAATTCATATCTCCGTGGCAAAAGTGCAAGATAAATAAACTTGAGCAACATGCAGAAAGGCGCCCGAGACGTGGTTAACGTGTTGTCAGAGCTGGTTGTGGCAACTTGGTCGGATCACTCCACATTAAGCGTAGTAGAGGAATTTTAAGGAATTTTTAGAACCAAAGCTTGCTGCAGCCCTTGACACCAGGTTTGTGAACCCATGTAGATGGCGAAAAAGATTTGATTTAGTTTGTTTTGATCTGAGTAAAAAAAACATATTGAAATGTACACTTTGACTTTGAAAACAAAAAAGCTTGTGAGTAGTAGGCAATAATTTTGTTCCCACGTCGATGTGCCTTCGACTTGTTTCTTTTCTTATCGTTAACTGTCTCGCGTTGTATTTAATTCGGGTTAAAGAGAAAAAAGTGACATATTGTAAATATAAGGATACACTTCGTAAAAATGCCATCAAGGCGTTGAATTTTGTTTCTATTGAAATGTCTGCAGCTGCTATTTTTTGATACAGTTAACCGGTTGAGGCCAAACGGAGTGAATCCAGAAGTGGAGAAGGCGGATTTAGAGCGCAACTCGCAGCTGGTCGCTCTCGGCTTCGTGATCTTGATCGTTATCATCCTCACAGTGGTTCAGGTTGTCAAGTACTTCCAGCAGGCGAAGCAGCGCAGTAAGTTCCAGAATCTCATAAGCATCACATCATGCATTGCATAGTCTGCAAACCTCATTTAAGAGGACCAGAGTAAAATTAGAGCAAAACATGGAGTAAGTTTTCGACTTAGTTTACACGAAATTAGGCGGAGTGGAAATTCATTAAAGCGGCAAAATCTTCAATCGAAAACCTTCTAACGAGTGCTGCAATCACATAAATTTAAACTCTCAACCAACCACTCCACCAGCAGGCACTTGAAGATCGAGGTATTTATTGAAACAGAAAAAGCATCATAACATCATAGCATTATTTTTGATACTGGGTTGGGTGGTAAAATTGACATACTCGCAATTCCAGTCAACAAATTGTGGAGCAATACGTAAGGGAAGATTTTTCATACATATGTCTATATGTCTGTAATTGACGAATATAAAATGCGTTCTGTCGCGCCAAGACATTGCCTACTCTCCAGCATGTTAACGACATAGCAAATTCAAATAAACTCCAAAATCAAGATGGATGTGAATGGGCAGGAGAACCCAGAAGAGGAATGGCCATTTTACACCACTCAAAAAACGGCGACCTTATAGGCGCAAAGGCGACAATGCTGTAGAGCAGCCACCAGTCACCTCTAAATCAACTGTTTGGTTGGACGGTTTCAATAATCTGCTCGAGGTTCTCTGTCTGTTTTTGCTGTGAGTCACTAGAGCGTCAAGCCAGCATCTTTCTGTAGTTAGAAACTGGTTTCGCTTTCTATCAGCTGACATCCCGATTTCACTTCGCAGCCCAGATTGTGACCACAGCAAAGGAAACCGACCAGAGATTAAAGAACATTTTTGAAAGAGAAGATGACGAAGTCTTCAAAGACTACGGCAAGAAAGAGGTACAGGTTGCAAGCATAACATCGAGTCAGTTCCTCAAACGGTAACGAGTTTGTTTCTGGAGCAGGAGATCCGCGTTTTAAATCTTGGCTCTGTCAAATCGGACGCACTATTGCCAACGGCTCACCACCGCTGCGATATTTCTTCAAAGGCAACGGTGTTGTCCGAGCGCAATGACAGGGATTTAGGTCTCGAAAACTCATTACACGCTTGGGCGTATTACAGCGAGTAAAATCAAATATTTGATTGATTTTGATTTGAACCTCGAGTTCAAACGCCCAGAAACCGTTTCTTTCGGCCATTTTAACCAGCATCTTTGACACACTTCGCTGCTTTTCTGACCAAAATTTGAGGCTCTCAAATTTTTTTATGAGCAAATAGTACTGGATTTTAGAGCATTATAAAAAAGGCAAGGCACAATCAACTTTGGGTCAACCACAAATCGCTTTTTACGTCCGCAATTCCGGGAGCATTTCCCAGTTCTGCTTCGATCTCTAATTAGTTTGTTCTTCTTTGACCATATTTCTCTTCATAAGCAGGAACAAAGTTTCAAAAATTTTTGATTGAAAGCCGCAATCATTAGGTTTAAACGAGCTGTATTTGATATTTGCTGTTCTCGTGCACAAATAGCGGTAACCAATATACAGGGTGTCCGTAAAGTTACTATACAGTCTTACAAGATACTATGCAGTTTCATTGTATAAAACTGTCTTACAAGTTACAATCAAGGCAAACAATTTCTATGACAAATATTCAAATTGGAGGCCTTCAGCTCCAATACATTCTCGACAACGTGATACCACACTCTGACAAACTTTGGTGCCCAAGTCATGATCAAGGTTGGAATGTATGGTCTCATTTGGAGTTTCGTGAGTATTTTACGTAGAGAGGTTCGTTTGATACCAATTTCTGCACTAGCACGGCGAAGTGATTTCTTTGGGCTTCTGCCATATGCCTCAGCAACTGTAGCCAAATTTTGTTCAGTGCACACACTTGGCCGACCAGAACGCGGAGCATCGGCAACTGAACCAGTATCATCAAATTTGTCTCGAAGTTTATAAATAGCCAAACGTGTTGGAGGATCTGTATTAAAATAGTGATTCCAATCACGAATTACATCCTGTGCGTTTTCTGTTTTCCAATATCGCTTCAAAATAAATTTGTGCTTTTCCAAAGTTAGCTTGCGTGGCATGCTTGATTGAAAAAACTTGTAAAAAAAAAATATTAACTATATAGTAACAAAAACTATTACATATAACACTGTATAGTAACTTTACGGACACCCTGTATAATTACGTCCTGTCGGCCGCACTAAAATACCTAGCTTTGGCAATATTCTACAGCCAACTAAGCCACAGGTCATTGCTCAGATTGATTTGACGGGTAGTAACACTTGCTAAACGTGAAAACAAGATGCACCTCTTGTCTCTGATTATCGCCATCATGTGTTCGGATTTCATCCGCATAACCTATATGTATTTTTGCGACTTTAATCCGATCTTATGACGCCACTTTGTTGCAGCTACGAGACGCTATAAACGCAACTCTTCGTGAGCGTTTCCAAAACGCGAAGAATCAGGTTTCACATCGTGAGAGCCGCAGCCTCCCCTACAGCATCAGCTTCTCACAGGAGTCGTTGCGCCGACACCGCGGAGCAGGTCTAAAATCACAAACAGTTGCTTTTACTGATGAATCCCAAGGCAGTTTTTCCCACACAGAGGTCATTTTCGAGTCTGGCTCTTCGACCGATCAGCGCGATTCCGCCGAGCTTTTTACCAAAAGGTCCTTTCCCGTGAAATTTTACGGATCTCAGTTGTCTCAAACTACTTCCGATGAGTCGCCGATGCAGAAGGTGCCGACGCTGAAGGAACAATACCAGAAGCAAATGAAGGCGAAAACCTATGACCCTGGGATTCAAGAACCTATGCTTTTCAAAAAGAAACGGAAAGACTCAGCGACAGACAGGCGACAAGTGCGTTGGAACGAAAAGCACAGTGAAACCACCCCAAAAACACAGACACCAGGACGGACTTCGCCGCGCCGCCACCCAATGAAGTCTGCCAAAGAGTCTCGATTCCAAGTTCAAAAGCAACGTTCCAAAACACACAAGCAATCACCAATGCAGGATTTACCACACACCATGAAGCAGCCAGGCAAGAATAAAAAGAGGCCGCCTCAACAAGAAATTTTCCCCCAATCGTCTGATTATTCGTATTATAAGGTTGGGGAGGAACCAAGAAAGGGAACGACTCAAAAACAGAACTTTTCCCCACAGTCTGATTATTATTCGTATGAATACGAGATTAATAAGGAGAACAGCAGTGACGATGACACCAGTTCTTATCACGAGGCAAGCATGATGTTAACATCTACTACGTCCAAGACGATACGTTAACCGATAGTTTTCCAAAAACACCGATTTCAAGCCTCCATACCGAGACTCATGGGTGAAAATGGTGCCAGAACTACGAAAAAATTTTATTGCAACTTATAATTACTCTTTTTTTAAATATTGAAATCTAAAACTAGCCACTTTAAACGAAAGTTGATTAGGCCTCTAGCAAACTCGCGACCAAAGGGGCGGGGCATCACCTCAGGAAATATTTTATTGTTTTTTAACGTTGGATGTTGCAGTAGTGTTTTATTTTTTATATGTCGGAAACTTTTATTGAAAATCAGTCATAAAAATGGCTACTCTCATCTAAATCCACCAAAATTTCTCAACACGTGAGAGTTTGTTAAATCGATTCCGATTTGAACATTTGCGCTGTATTGTTTGCAAAGTACTTTCTAGAAGCTCAAGTGCTCCTGTGTAACAATCAACGATCTTACAGCAAAGCAATTGGCCAGTTACACACCTTCGTCTCCATTTAACAAATACTCTGTACAATATTACGGTCGTAACTAGTCTATCTACTTGATTACAGCCACGAGACTTCCGCCTATACAAGCAATACTTTTTTTGCCAAAAGCTTGTTTCTTAAACTGGAGCTTGTCGAGTGCTAAAAAAGTACGTTGCTGAAAGCTTTTAGTCCTTTGGTAAGCTGCAGACAGTATCCCAAGTCTTAGAAGCACAATTAAACCTATGATTTACAGTCTAGGACATACCATTTCGAAATCGACTTCTTAATTTCTTGTATTTTGTTTTTGCCACTTAAATGCTGCAAATTTTAAAGCTTCTGGTATTCCGCTTTGAACCAACCAGAGGAGCGTACAACGGCCCTCCGACCGCTCTCTTCTTGTAGATGCACTTTGGTCAGCGTCAATAATATTCTTCATTAGTTGGAATTCCTAATTTCGACTACTCGGTTACTTACAAATGCATACGAGAGTGGACAACCACGTGGATATTATTTGGCACTCATTAAATTTGAGCGTTCTCCCCCCGAACACCTCGATTAGTTGCGGTTGGAAAGTTGTTGTAGCGCATATTTATCCTCCTGTCACAGGGCAGCGTCAGACGCTAACTTGTTGGACGATCCGCACACTTTTTATTACAACAACTACTTCGCGATTAGAGGAATCCGCACCTGCTTAGGAGTTTCCGATGATCCAATGTTCCTGTGGATTTCTTCGAATTCTTGTCCACTGAATTTGCTGCTTGTTTGAAGCCACCAAGTAGAGATAATCATCGTAAAGCGTCTTATCCAAGGACGCAACTACGTGACTAGGGTGCGGGTTGAACCCAGATCATTCGATCGTAAAAGGGTAGTCGTAAAAACGACGCCTTTACCCATTCGTCGTAAAAAGGGTCGTCGTAAAAACGACGCCTTTACCCATTCGGCCACGCTGCCGACAGTTATTCCGTGCCTTGAGTCTCAGTATTTTGGTTTTGGAAGTTGATAACGCCATTTCAGCACAGCAGGTTTCTATCGGTTAACGATGTTTTCTAAGTAGGAGTGTTTGCCAGACAAATGATTGTGGTGATTCCTTGTAAATAAACGCCGGCTTCAACATGACCAAAGACATTGTATTTAACTTGCGCCAACGTCTAGAATTGCAATTTTAGAAATTAGGGGATTACGTCATAGATTATTAAATATTCAATACAAAAACTTTCTGTTAACCCAAGAGAAATTAGATTTGCCTGCGCTAATTATGCAAACCATCTTGTGTCGCGAAACTTACGCGACTAAAGCGGCTTTGGCCACTGACGAGCCATTAAAATCGCTGTTTACTATGTCGGCAGCGTGGCCGAATGGGTAAAGGCGTCGTTTTTACGACGACCATGATCGAATGGTCTGGGTTCAACCCGCACCCTGGTCACGTTGTTGCGTCTTTGGATAAGACGCTTTACCATGATTATTTCTGCTTGGTGGCTTTGAACAAGCAGCAAATTCAGTGGACAAGAATTCGAAGAAATCCACAGGAGCATTGGATCATCTGAAACTCCTAAGCAGGTGCGGATTCCTCCAATCATGAAGTAGTCAATGTAATGAAAAGTGTGCGGATCGTCCAATAAGTTAGCGTCTGACGCTGTCCGGTGACAGGAGGATAAATATGCGCTACAACAACAACAACAAACCTTAATATCACTGGCTAGATCAGTTTGTCTTCGACGTTTGGAGTGATTGCTTGACCTGATGGCTGATGATCTTAACAGTGAAAAACTTGACTTGGATGCCCTTTGAAGATTGTTATGTTGTTATCGCAAGATGCTAAAACATTACAACCCTTCCAGCCAAAGCAACTTTATTCACCAAGTTGCCTTGGCCGGGAGACCGCGAAGACACTTTTCAGTCTTCACATCAAGCTACTGCTACCGCCTGGAAATAAAAAACGAAGTATAAAAAAAATGAGTAACCCTAACTAATTGCTTAGTAAATTATGACTAGGTTACCACATTTTTCAGATAGAGAACGGGGACAGTCGTAGTTCTTGCGTGAATTTTAAGGTGATCTCCAAAAAAAAAAGGTCTTCACTCCAGCAACCCACGGTTTCCACGTGATTTTCTTGGTCATCTACAAAAGAAAAAAAAAAGAAAAAGATCTTCACTCCGGCGACGCACGGCTTTTGCGAATTTTTGAGTGATCTTCACAAACAAACAAAAAACCGGGACATTTCCACCAACCGCCCGGGATCCCGGGACATAGCCTTAAAACCAGGACTGTCCAGGCTAAACCGGGACGTATAGTAAGTCTAATTACGATTTGCTTAAACCTCGAACAGTTGCACCAAGAGAAAAATTGTTTTACACAAGCGGAAGCAGCCCTAAGTTGCGAGTGATTTATTTGCAACGTTTCCCGAGAAGCAAAACGCTTTTAGTGCTAAACAAACGAAGCAATTCGTTAATGGAGTGAGCGTATTCACACTAAACTGTTATAGAAGAAAGTAAACCAATCGTCTGCATTGGTAATGCAAAAGCGATATAAGTTTATATCAAAACAGTTTTGCCACTTTGCCAATTAAATATTTTGTTTGGAACTGTATGTTTTAATGACTTTCAGTCATGAACAAGTTTGCTTTAAAGGAAGAAGAACTCAGTCAGAAACTTCGCGGTTTTTGCGACGAAAAAGGTCGAGAGTTGTGGCACGAAGAATCTGGCAAAGTATTGAACGAGCTGGGTTTACTTTACAAAGATAAAAGTCCGGACAAAATCAGTTTAATCCAGAGCGCAGCCTTGTTGAACGCAGCGATAGTAAGGCAGCCTTCCAATGCAAAGTTTCATGAAGATCTGAAAACGCTCTGCAATCGTGTGCTGCAATGTGCCATTGCCAGTCAAAAGGATGCGAATTTGCTGGAAATTTCAAAGCAAGTCAAAAAAATGGTTGCAAATATGAGGGAGGAAACCGATTGGAGACTAGAAAACATCAAACCAATTCGAAAGGGGAAAAGCGTAGTACAAGCTAGAATAAAATTTCAGAACAAAACATCAAATCTAGTTTGGAAAAACCAAAAACAACGAGAAAGAATCAAAATTAAATGCGTAAAAACAATGCAAGATCGAATAGCTCAAAAGTACACTGAAATGATGACATTCATATCCTGTCGTTGCATCGAGATCATGGGAACACCACCTTGCAAATATTCTCTTGTTGGAATGGGATCTTTGGCAAGGAAGGAAATTACACCGTACTCGGATTTCGAACACATTATTGTGCTGGAAGAATTGTTGCAACATCAAAACCGCGAGCGCATCTTGGAATACTTTCGGTGGTATTCTGTGATCTTCCACGTTATTGTGATAAATCTTCAGGAAACTATCATTCCCAGCGTTTGGATTCGTAGTTTGAATGATAAATCAAAGCAAAACGGGAACTGGTTTTTTGACAAAATTACACCTAGAGGAATATCCTTTGATGGAATGATGCCTCACGCTTGCAAGTTTCCATTGGGAAGAACGTATAAAACACCAAAGAAACCTTGGACCACTGAACTGATAAAACCTGTGTCTGAGATGGCCAAGTACTTGGAGGTTGAGGAAGACCTTAAGAACGGATACCATCTGGCCGACATTCTCACGAAGACATGTTTTGTTGAAGGGGATAAAGATGTGTATAAAAACTTTTGCGACACGGTTAACGAAAAGTTGAAAAAGCAATCGGATGGAATGCATCAACAAGTACTGAAACAGCTGAAAGATGATTTACAAAACTTTAACATAGGAAAACGTCTGGGAAGAAACAAAACAGAAAAATCGTTTAATATCAAACGAGTGATTTATCGAAGTGTTACTTTGTTCATTTCCGCTTTGGGCCAACTAACTAAATGTTTCAACGAAAACACAAATTTCGCTATTCTTGAAGAATTGCATCAAAAACACATTATTAATGACAATGCATATCATGACCTATCTTTTGCTGTTGCAATTGCGTGCCATATAAGGCTTTTTCAGAACATGAAAAAGAAATCGCAAGAGGACTTAATCGGTGAGTTTTCACAAGACTTTTTTCGCTTCGAAAAATTTAAATTTTTTCTATCTGTGGTTAGTAAAGAAGAATTCGCTAAGTTTTTCAGCACTGTATTACGTCTTCAAACGCTACTGCTTGAAAAGGATACATCAAACGCGGACATGTATTTTGACAGAAGCACAGTATGGCCTGAACTGTTAACAAAAATATTTATGGGGCTATACGACGAGGCTATTAATGAAGGCGAGAGTTACTTCAAAGTCAAACAAGACATTAACGATATGAATGATGCAGTAACTGCCATTTATGCTGCAAAAGTTTACTACGCAAAAGGAAATCTTTTAAAATATGGTTATTGGTTAAACCGCTTTCAAACCAGTAATTTCCGAAGATATAACTTCTTTTCTAAAAAAGATTCTTTTGCTTCGCTTCTTCCCAAACAAATCCCACAATCTGCATTTCATTCGCAGTTCAATCCGTTAGCAGACGAAATGTGGTATTATCTTTGGAGCCCAGCACAGCAATCCAAGTACAGTCAACTTACTCGTGATTTCATGCATGTAAACGGTCAGGTACGGTTTTTAATCGCATTGGAAAGTTACCAAGAAGCTCTGAGTTTATTAAGAGATTATCTTCATATCAGCAAACCAGGGACTCAACAAGTCCTGTTCAGAAGCAGATCTCGTAAAGGAATATTCATGTTATTTTTTGTGTCAGCCTGTCTGATGAAAACTGGTCGTCCTAAGCAAGCATTACACATTGCGTTTGAAAGTTTGGAGCTGCTTGACCAGTGTGGTATTTTGGGTTTGCATTTTATATTTTCTAGGGTTATTGCTGAATGCTACTGGAAGCTTGATTATACAAAGCAAACGCTACACTATACAAACATTTCGCAATCTCAGTTTGAAATAATTGACCCAAACCAATGTGCCGCAAACGAACGCTCTGAATTACACCTTGATTTTGCGGACTTTCCCAAGGAAGAGCCATCATGTTGATTGTTTCATTGCAAACTGCAGCTGTTTTTTTTTTCACCCTACACTTTTGCTTTTTTATTTTCTTTGGCCGCCATTACGTGAGAGTAGATGGGAAGCAGCTTAAGATTAAGCCGCCACACATGGTGGTCTTATATCGCCTACATTATCTCGCTTGAGCGGGGCTCTATCAATCAATCAATCAATCATATCTTTTTTGTCACAAAATTAAAACAATAATGCACGAAATCAGTTATTATGTATTTAAGTGCAGTAGACTAGGAGGGCTGCGAAGTGACCTGCCGGTCTTCGAGTCAAGCAGCCACCTAACTTTTGTAGGTCAATAGGTATTGCTCTATAACTATTAGCTCGTGCTTTACTTCAATGTTATGTTAATTTAACGGAATTGATTTAATACCATAATCTCATATCAAGTTGCATACTGTCGAGGGAAAAGTTGAACTGAAAAAAAAATACATATATTTTTTTATTCTTGCAGAAATCATATCACTAGTGAGATCAAGTGCTTTTTGTGGATTTTTTTGAAAGTTGATAAATTAGCGTTGTTATTCTTAATTTCGTTAGGTATATCGTTCCATACTTTAACTCCTCTATATTTGATGGATCTTTGTAATCTGTTTGTGCGGAATCTAGGAATATAAAGTTGATTTTTCTTTTGTGAAGCTCTCGTACTTCTTTTGTTAATTGCCAAGACACTATTAAAATAGTTATCGAATTGAACAGGAAGTTGCTTGTGAATGAATTTATACATAAATTTGGCTGTTTCTTGACTTAATAAACTATTTAAATTAAGTATATTGTGATCTTTGTAGAGTAAATGCGCACTCTGAAATCGAGTTGCTCCAGAAAGTAATTTAATTGCTCTATTTTGCAAAGATTTTAGCGGAGTTAGATATGAAGGATATGTTGCTCCCCACACTATAATGCCATATGTGAGATGAGAATGAATGAAGGCAAAATAAATTTGTTTTAGAATTCGTAAGGGAACAAATTGCCTTATCTTCGTCATAACGCCAACTGCTCGAGAAACAGTAGTTCTAAGTTGATTGATATGATTACCGAAAAGGAGCTGATTATCAACATTTATACCCAAGTATTTTATGCTTTTCTCTACTTTTAGAATAGATGAATCTTGTGTGATGAGTGCATCAGGTAATGGTTTGTTTAAGTATGGTGAAACAACAAGTAAGTGGGATTTGGTTGGATTTATTGTTAATTTATTAGTTTTGGCCCATCTGGAAACATTGGCTAGGTCTTGATTTATGTTTTTTCCAACTGGGCAAAAGATGGGTGACTGAGAATTAAACAAGTGTCATCCGCAAATAATCTAGGGAGGCTATCAGTGGCATTAGGAAGATCATTAATGTATAGCAGAAAAAGAAGTGGCCCTAATGTAGAGCCTTGAGGCACTCCTAGCTGGATATGCTGTAGTGAGGAGCTAATATCACCTAAACTAACATATTGTGTTCGATTCGAGAGATAAGAAGCAATTAGCTTATGTGCTTTTCCTCGAAAACCGTAGTGATGGAGCTTAATTAATAGTCTTTCGTGACAGACCGTATCGAAAGCTTTAGTTAAATAAAGAGTTACCAGCGCAGTGAAATCTTTATTCTCAATGTTATGGTAGGCAGTTGTTATAATATCTAAAATTGCATGTTGTGTTGAATGGTGAGGACGAAACCCGTGTTGTGTTGGTATTAAGATCGATTTTTTATCTTGAAATTTGAAAAAACGATTAAAAATTAATTTTTCGTATATTTTAGAGAACGGGGATAACAAAGATATAGGGCGATAGTTATTGACGATTTGTTTGTCTCCAGACTTGTAAATAGGAATTACTTTAGCAATTTTAAGAATAGTTGGAAACATGCCTAATTCAAACGATGCATTAATTACTTTAATCAAAAAAGGTGCTATTATGTAATAAAAGTAACTGGAATATTATCGTGCCAGACTGATTTTTTCATAGGTAATAAATTAATTGCGCTTATAATTTCTCTTTTATCAACCGGTTCAAGAAATATTGAAGTTCAAATATTGAACTCTAATTCAAGCATAAATCAGCGATTACGATAGAGCTTCGTATTAATGATCATGCTATCGTACTTTTTCCTGATACTTTAGGAATTAAACTTCGACTGGAAAACTTTTTCCTGAGGCATATTTTTCGTAACGTATGATGCAGCTAAATCTAATGTGTAATTTCTGACATATGAATGTGTAATACGCTCAGGTGCAAAGGTTGGTGAATGGTTATATTGCGGTGGAAAACGCTTTTCTGAATACGAACAGACAAAAGGGGTAACACAATGCCAGCCTATATGATGGTAGCTAATGGGGAAAAAAGATTGTATATCTTCTTTATCGTTTCAAAAAAGTCCAGTTTGAATAAAAGCTAAAACGTTTAACCTGAGAAGATGAAATGAAGTGCTTTTTTATGTTCCGATTCCGAATTTCGGCTACTTTTTCATTAGCATTGATTTTGATGCCTAATGAAGCGTCCTATTTATATACCACGATTTCATGCCAGTATCAGTTGCCAACCTACAGCGCCTAAGATGAACAATGTTTTATGAGTTGTAATTTTATTTGTTGTGTTGCAACACTAGTATTATATTATTCTTAATTTGCGTTGTATTTGTTTGCGTTGTATTTCTTTGGTGTGTGTTTTCGTTGTTGCATAGCTTTGCTTCCAAGGTTTTGCTAAAATCTTCATGTTAAGTTATGATTGGTCGATAGCCAGGAATGCTACTGTAGATGATGGAACAAGCAACCAAAATGGCACGCCACAAAACCCCTGAAAAAAGCTGAAGAATTAATCCAGCAGTCAGTTCCATACCACGAAATTTCGACACCCAATTTCCGTACTGGCAGTTTTTCCTAATGGGCAACCACCAAACGCCTCGTACGACCCGATTGGGCGGTTTCCATATTCCATCATAAACAAAGAGGTAATAGAAATCAATACCTCACTTCCGGCGAAAAAACGCCACATGTCGGATATGGAAGCGAGGCGATTTTTATGACTGTGCCTGTGCCATCTCTGCGTTTTCTAGAGCTGCTATGACGAAATAACCATTTATTTTCTTAGCTCAATGTTTTTTAATTTGTATCAAAACACATTTAAATACCGGATTTCAATTTCAAGTTTGTTTGACGACGCAAAAACAAGAAGAGTCAAAGAGTGATAATATTTAAAGCAGAGACCGGCCACGAGGTCTTTAAATGCACCAACTCTGCGCGGAGCTATAAGCGCTGCATTTCAGATAATTTTAGCTAAAGCAGTCTGTAGATGATACTTAATTAAGGAGAAACTAACAGCAATCAATATAAGCATTCGAAGAGGCCCTTGATGCCGAATAGAAACCTGAACCAAAACTAAAAAAAAACACCGTAAAATGTAAATCATAAAAGCTTTTAAAATGCACTCATAACTCCGGATTAGCATCAGAAACTTCACCGGGTTCTTAAGGTGCAAGTCCTTCGATTGCGACATCAAAGCGTGCATGATGAAATTCTGATCACTTTTTCATAGTTGACCTATTTCGCATTTTAGATCCATTTGTTTATTCGGCACAAAGAACATCATTTCAGCTATTTCGTTTTCACTTGACAGCAGTCGGCAAATATGGTTCGAGTTTTTTTCCGGAATGAAAAATGATCGCCTAACCGATAAAAACTCAATTTAAGGCCTATTTATACGCAGCGTGAGCGCGGAAAGCGGCGCGAACTTAAAGGCGGCGTTTGCAAAAGAAAGGTCTTGATACTGTATAAATATATATACTCTGATCTCTGTCGGATTCATTGTCGGATCTTTTGAAAATTTTGGTAGCCTTGAAAAAGGCTGTTTGAAAAAAAAGGATTCGAACGGTTTTCGTCTCGCCCGAGTCAAGAATCAACGCGAGGATAAATTGGAGTCGAAAAATGTGGCCTTTTTATAAATTTTGAGACGTCGTAATTTTCCACCTAAAAAAGACAAAGTAAGTCACGTGAATAATTTTGATTGGATGATTGTCAAACTTTGCATGCACGACACCTAATGATTAATCATTGTAAATTTGAAGGGAGTAGACGAATTCTTTCTGCCGGCACAAAATTGTTGCAATGTTTTGATAAAAATAGCTTCTAGCGCTGCTAGGGGAAATTGAGTTCTTGCTTTTGCCAAAATTGAAAATTGTCGATGATGATATTGGGCAGTGCAGTCAGGATTTTGAAGCAAGTGAAGTCAAATCAATTTTAAAATTTTGTACCACTAAACAGCTGATATAGATTTGTTTATACAGAGCGCGAACACGAACACAAATTAGTTCGCGCAAAACACCGGAGGGAAATGGCCTCCAGAGCGAAATTTTAGGCGGCTTTTTGTGTTCAATCAATCACAGGGTTGCCACAGAAACCGAACATTCCAGGACTTTTTACAGAACTTAAAATTTAATTTTCATTATTATTCTTTCATGCACTGACTTTTTTGTACTTGTGATTGAAAAAAAATTTTGATGTAACGCATTTGCATTCCTAGTCCTGACTACTAGCCAGAGCATTGCCAGAAATCTGCAATGAGAGGACTGTGCTCGCGATTATAGAGGCGAAGCCCCCAGCCACCAGAGGCCATTGGGGGTCTAGGCGCAAAGTCCCCCAGCGTCCGAAGATTTACAATTTTTTGCAATAATACCTTAAGTTTGGCCCTAGTATGATGAAGAATAATGTTTTTAAAACGTGGCATAGAAATTAACATTGCAAAAGCATGAATAAACTGCCTGCATAAACGTGGGACAGTATTTGGGAGATAACCAATGGTAAAACTTCAGTACTAGTATTATTTCGAGACAGTAAATCATAAAATCCTATTCTATCACGCCAGTGTGCAAATAAAACTGTCGCTATCCTAGCCCTAAGCTCAACCTAAACTGTAACCCTAGTTCTAAATCTAACGTTAATCCTAACCCACAGTCAAAATTTAAACCCAACCCTAACGATAATAATTTAAAAAATATAGGAATAAATGAGCAAATGAGCACCCACCCTTGCTCGCTTATTCTCTATAAGCAGAACTCATTTGCATGCTAGAATGCAAATAGGCACTACCTACGAAAAACCTCACAAGTAGCCTAAATCCAACTCGTCTGTTTTTTATAACGCTAGATAAAAAATAATTTGGGAGGAGGGGCTAATGAAAAGAGGTTTGATTTTAGATGATGGGTAACTAACTGAATAAAATACTGAATAAACCCCATAAGATTTTTTTATAAAGCCTACGTTAATTATTTTGCATCAACCGATCGAAGTGATTGTTTATTTTTAGCCATTTTTAGTTAATTGCTATTAATTTCATTTTTGTGGGCATAAACTGTACAGCCCGGCAAGGAGTTCTCCACGGACCGGTGGTTACCGACCACTGGTCTAAGATCCACATCTTGGCTCGGTTAAACCGGACACAGTGTTACCAACGTCTCGCCACCGCCGAAACAGTTTATTTAAAAAGAGCTGTGTTTCCCAGGCGCAATGACAGGGATTTAGGTCTCGCAAACTCATTACACGCTTGGGGGCATTAGATTGAAAGAAAAATAAAATGAAAGATTTGATTGATTTTGATTTGAACACCGAGTTCAAACACCCAGAAACCATTTCTTTCGGCCGCTTTAACCAGCATCTTCGCCGAACTTCGCTGCTTTTTCTGACCAAAATCTATGGCTCTTAAAATTTTTTTACAAGCAAATAGTACTGGGTTTTAAAACATTATGAAGACAAGCCACAATCAGCTTTGGGTCGACAACGAACCGCTTTTTATGTCCGAAATTCCAGAAGCATTTTCATCTCTGCTTTAATATCTAATTATTTTGTTCTTCTTTGACCGTATCTCCCATTATAAGCACGAATAAAGTGATAAAAAGTTCTGATTGAAAGCCGCAATCATTAGCTTTAAACGAGCTGTATTTGATCTTCTCTGTTCTAGTGTACAAAAGGCATCATATATAGCGGGTATCAATAATAAATAATCACGCCCTGTAGGTCGTAACCAAATAACTAGGTTTGGTAATCTTGGGTTGACCCCCCGGCTACACCTCGTTGCTCAGACTGATTCGACAGGTAATATAACACTCGCCAAATAGGGAAACCAGAAGCACTTCTTGTCTCTGATTCTTGGTTTATCAACATAAGTGCGGATTTCATCCCCATAGCCATTTATCCTGGCGATTTGGAGCCGATTTTGTGACAGCTACAAGACGCTATAAACGCTACCCTCCGCGTGCGCTTCCAAAAGACGAATAAGGATCAGCTTTCTCATCACGAGAGCCGCAGCATGCTGAGAGCCGAGAGCTGATGCTGTAGCCAACGCAGGCGTAAAACGAAATACACTGAATTCTATTAAGCAGCTAATGTCGTCAAAACTTGCAATGAAAATGCAAAATGAAAGATGAAGCAGCAAGGGCGGCGTGCTACTTGTGCAGAATGTGTGATACGTAGACGCTTGAAATTACTCGAAAAAGCTTACTTGCTCTGTGTCATTCTGAGCTGGCTTGAATGGAGCAAAGTCAAGCGGGCATTAATGCTCATAATTTATTATAAAATTCGGTCATTTACCCTTTTAGTCTTGGTTTTTCTCTACCGCAACCCACCTCTGACTGTGTTTCTTGTTTGGTTATGCATAATATTTGGTAAAATAATAAAATTTTTGTGCAGTTAATTCTAACAACACTTTTGAAATTACCTTTTCTCGAAGTATGTGTGACTGACAGATTCATGTTGTTTATTTCCTTTATAATACTGCACAAGTATTTTGTATTTTATAGTAGATCTGTGGTGGTGTCATATTGTACGAAAGTAATATGAACAAACTGTAGTATCGAAATCACAATTAATTACGGTAAATGTACTGCAGACTATTTTGTACTATGAGCACAATATTTAATGAAGTAAATTTAGGATAATCGCAGCCAGCAACTCGCAAAGCATTTGTGCGTTGCGCTATGCCGGGGCGACTTGTGAATTGCTTACGATTTGCTGATTACACGAGCGCGACTTTGCCCTGGGACTCTCGAAACGTTGAAATCGACCTCGTGTAAGTGATCACGGGTGAGAACGATTGTTGCATCGAGTCGCGCAAAATATAATCGGCATCGCGAATCGCAGGTGTTACTTACCCGGCGGCGATTCTTCTTAAACGCGATCGCGGCAAGCAAGTCTCGCCTCGTGTGAGTAACACTCTGCGAGAGAAATTTTCACGCATAAAAAATCGTCAAATCGCGTTGCAAAAAAGCCGCCGGTGTAAATGCAGCTTTACAGTTGCTTTTACTGATGAATCCCAAGGCAGATTTTCCGACACAGAGGTCATTTTCGAATCTGACTCCTTTACCGATCAGCGCGATTCCGCGGAGGTTTTTACCGAAAGGTCCTTTTCCGCGAAATTTTACGGATCTCAGTTATCTCAGTTGTCTCAGACCGCATCCGATGAGTCGCTGATGCAGAGAGCAACGACGGTGAAGGAACAATACCAGAAGCAAATAAAGGCGAAAACCGATGACCCTAGGTTTGAAGAATTTATGCTTTTCAAAAAGAAACGGAAAGACTCAGCGACAGACCGGCGACAAGTGCGTTGGAATGGAAAGCAAAAATAAAACCAGCCTAAATACACGGACATCAGGACGGACTTCGCCGCGCAGATACTTTGACGTTTTTTTAAAGTTGGATGTTGCAGTAGTGCTTAGATGCCGGAAAGTTACAAATTTATTGAAAATCTTTCATAAAAATGGTTGCCAGTACTTTGAACTAAACTGATCAAAAATTTCTCATCACTTGAAGTTAGTTAAATCGATTCCAACTTGAACGTTTGCGCTGATTTGTTTGCAAAATAATTTCTAGAAGCTCATGTGCTTCTTTGTAAAAATGAACGATCTTATAGCAAATTAATTTGCCAGATACACACCTTTGTCTCCATTTAACAAACAATCGGTACAAATATTATGGTCGTATCAATTCGATCTGCTTGATTACAGCAGCGGGACATCCGCTCAGTGCCGTCGCTACGCGGGGGCCGTGCCCCACATTTCGGTTTACTCAGAATACGTTTTTGGAACATCATGTAACGACAAGGCAACAGGCAATAACGGAAAAAGGAATAATAACGTTCAAACATAATTCTCGTTTAAACTTTTCTCGATTCTTTGCGAAATTGCTGGCAACCAACTGCAGTACAAAATGGTGACGCAATAATCCGTCTTATTAAAACGTCTTTATGGATGTATCGCGGAATAGGGATATAAGCCTATAGAATCGTTACCGGTACTTTGTTAGTGATTATGACCTCAAACAATACGTGAAAACATTTTTTAAAAAGACCAGCTGTTTTTGTTTGCTTAGAGCACACTCAGGTTTTTTTTAGGTCACAGTCAGTGGGAAACCTGGGGGAAAGTGCTTCTTTAGCAAAGTCATTTAAAAGATTTAACTCCAAATTACAAGCGCTTAAACAAGTTTTGGATTTGACCTGAAGTATAGGGGTGGGGGGGGCAGAAGGAGCTAGG